>VXBJ01001696.1:13601-117055 GCA_013400055.1 Nycticryphes semicollaris | reverse complement strand
ATATATATATTTATAAAAAGCCAGTTATAAAAATCTCAGTTATTTTCTAAAGTTTTCTAAATGTCATTAGTGAAAAAATACATGCCCCACTAGATTCACAAGCACTTGCTCATTCACTGGTTCCCCAAGTAACAGTAGGGTCCCTCTGTCTGTCCAGCTCCTCTGTCAGGACACAGGAGAGGATGTGAAGATCCAGCACAGGGATGGGTCAGACGACCATGTTGACCAGCACTGGTTTGCATGCAGCCATCCCCTTTTATGCTTAAAGACCATCGAGTCTTAAAGACCATCGATCTTAAAGACCATCGAGTTCCAACTCCCCCTGCCCCAGGTGGGGACACCTCACACTGCACAAAAAGATCCATCCAGCCTAGCTTTGAACACCTCCAGGGATGGGGCAGCCACAGCTTCTCTGGGCAACCTGTTCCAGTGTCTCACCACCCTCACAGGACAGAATTTCTTCCTAATATTTAATCTAAATCTCCCCTCTTTCACTTTAAAACCATTACATCTCATCCTATAGCTCCACTCCCTGATAGAGTCCCTCTCCATCTCTCCTGTAGCCCCTTTAGATACTGGAGAGAGTTCCCTCTTTTTGCCTGCCTTATCCTTCTCTCCTAAAGTTTCCTTTATAAATTTTGCATAGTCCCACAGAAATATCTCAAGTGCCCATGATTTCTCCTTCTTGCCAGTTAAAATGTACAGGCTGAGCCTCTGCAGAGCTGTGCCTGGAGTTTCTTATCGGTCCAGCACTTAGAAGCTGGAGAGTTTTGGTCTTTGTCATTGTCTCTGTTATCATTTGTGCCTGCCATGTTTGTCTTTCTGTGTTATTCCTTCCCCCTTTACTACCTATCTTCTTTTGCACTGAAAAGATACTTGATCAGATAACCTTGAGCAGCAGATGTTCTTGCCTTCCACATACCCTTGCAGAAGTCAATACTGTGAATCACAGAAACTGAACAAAGCCCTGAAAAGTGAGTGAGCTGCAAGGTGGGTGAAGAGAGAGACAAAGAAAGATCTGAAGAGAAGAGAAATGGCATTTATAAAGCAGTATTTAATATCAGTTTCAGGTATTCAAAAATAACAAAACAACAAAAAAAAGCTCAGTCATCAAATAGGTCAAAGAAATGAAAGCCTGAAATTCTTGTAGATCGTGCGTTTTTATATGAAATATTTGGGGTTATTCTTATTTGCATATTAATGTTATAGTAATTACAAGGTCATCCATATTAGACATTACTTTCTAATATTTTTTTATTAGAGCCCAGAGGTGAAAAGGATTCATCTGACCAAATGTCATCATCTGCAGCTTAGCTATTCATCCTGGGCTTCTGCTGTATCAGTGGGGAGAAACAGGTACTTCTTGAGTGCAGCGTATCTCATCCTAAAATAGACTTCTAAAATAGATCAGATGAGCCGTGCTTTAAAATTGCCTAATTCTCTTCACTGACTATAACGTCAGCCTAGGGGGTTAGCTGAGATGTAGATGTCTACAGTCTACGCATATTAAATTAGGTGAGATGAATCCCACCCTTCATTTATTTTTCAAAGAATATAACTTGGGATTGTCACATAATGACATGAATATGAGAGATGGGCCTTCAAGAAAAGCATTAAACATCATAAGGATGGTGACAAAATGGTGAGAACTGGTAATAACACTTATGCACAGTAGTGATCTGATGCTGCCAGGGTCATACACCTATAATAGTGTGATATTGGAAATGGGCAGAGTGCATGAAAAGTAACGTGTGCTATGTTTAAACAAAAGTTTAATAGGGTAGTGGAACAAAACGTAACTTCAGAGCTAGAGAAATAAACCAGAGCTTTCCTCTCTGTGCTGAGTCCTTCTCCACTGCTGCTTCAAAGTCCAAGCTTTTGTCCTCAGCGTTGAAAGCTTGTATAACTCCTCTCCTCTCCCTCATCTCTGCCTCAGACATGAGAGCAAATAGCTAAGAGAGATAAACCGAGGAGCTGAAAATTCTGTGGTCCAAAGAAGGAATTCAAAGAATTAGAAGGACAAAAAAAAAGAAATGAGAGAAGAGGAGAAGGGGAGAGCAAAGAGAGGACAATGAAATCTGAACAAGGGAAACACGTGTCCTGTTGTTCTTGAGGCAGTATTGTCTGGCTATGTGTAAACCTGGTTTCTGGTGGCTAATACAATAGACTGTCCCCAGCTTGCTGAAGTTGTCACTTGACCACTTCATTGTCTTTTATGTTTCGCTCTCTCCTGTCCTGTATTTTTCTCTCTTCCATTTTCTTCCTGTCTATGATTCCTGTATGCCTTCTAACACCATAATATTTAAAAGCCTCTGTCAGTCTGTCTGCCCTTTGCTGCCAATTGCTATTGTTTTTGCCTCACTCCAGCTAAGCTCATTGAGTTGCTTTGGAAAGAGCTCAACCCATCCATACCTCTGGAGGCAGAGCAACACAACAGAGAGAGATGACAGCCAGCAGCGAGGGAAGCCCTGGCCAATGGAAACACACAAAAACCTATATCATTTAAATGAGGAAGGCACAAGGCAGAGAAGAAGCAAAGCAATTCTTTTGTGATCGGCACAGGAAACACGAGCAGTGTGCCAGTTACAGCAATAAACTGGGAAAAAGAGTACTGACTGGAGGCTAGCTCTGTTAATTATCAGAACTGAAAATGAGATGAACAGCCAAAAGTATGGGAAAAGGGGAAGTTACAGTGTCTCAGACACCTGCTTTTCTTAATTCACTTTCATTTGGAAGCAAAAATACTGCCTTTTTAGTCCAATACATACCAACAAGTAGGAGCAGGTGACTGAGCTGATGACTGAAACTAAATTTGGGAGCAATCTTTCTCACCCAGGCTGTCATGAGACTGACTTTCCTTCAGATGCTGATTTTCTATGTCATGTTGGTGCCTCATGGCACCCATGAATTTTGGCTCCCCCCTGCACTCTCCTTGCATGTCAGAGAAGAAGAAACAATCTCCATGCCAAAGAGCTTGCTCTAAGCAAGTCTACCGTGGGACACAATTTTTCCACAATGAGCACGTGTGTCCTTGTGCTGCTCAGGTTCATGTTAGGTCACTAAATGATTCTCCCAGTCCCCTACTTTCTCTTCAGGTGACAGCATGGATTTTAGAAAGGAGATTTGCCCTTCATGAAGGTTACGGTAAGTATGGAGTGTAGCCTGACCTCTCCCTTAAAAATGAGGAGATTTAGGGACGAAGGTTTCTGTATTGAGGCCATAATGAGTTCCAGCTGAGAGGCCAGAGAATCAGAGGATGATGGTGAAGACCAAAAACTTCAATGCCATCCTGCATTGTGGCAACAAACAGAAATAATGGGGGAACTAGGATGCAGAGGAGCAGAACTGAAGAGGTTCTGGCTTACAGGTACTATACCATCCCTGGGGGTGTTCCAGACCAGGCTGGAAGCTGGATGGGACTTTAAGCAACCTGGTCTAGTGGGAGATGTCCCTGCCCATGGCAGAGGTGTTGGAACTTGATGATATTTAAGGCCCCTCCCAACCTAAACCATTCTATGATTCAAAATTAATGAGACATATCGGTGTTCAGATGAGAGAACACAATGAAGGAAATCAGTGAATGGTTCTGAAAAGAAAGAATTAAAGATGAAAATAGAGAAATACTGTTGGCAAGTGGAGATCCATTTAGAACAACTTTATTAAGAGATTGACTGGGAATTTCACTTTTACTTTATTTTTCCTTTCAGTATTTTGCAGGGACAAATGTTCTTTAGGGATAGAATTATAAGATGGTACTTGCTTTTTTGTGTGTGATACAATAATTTGATATCCCAGTTTTTGCTTTTATATCTCCCATCTCAAATCAACCCTAATTTCTTGGGGAAACAGAAAAAACTGTCTCCACAAACATATGAAACGGGATTTGAGTTTTCTGGAGATCTGAGACTCAGGAGTTGTTAGGATGTATTCTGAAGTACTTGGAGATTTCTGAAAGCTACTGGAGCAAATTATTGACCATATTGTTCTTCAAAATCCTTGTGAAAAGCTTTTTCTTGCCATCGTCAAGAGGGAAATAAATGCACTCTAAAGATGTGGCAAGTCTTATAGCATTTGGAATCGCAACAGTAGCTACTTCATATAAAACCATGAAAATGTGTATAAAATAGTAAAATACCTAAGCCTGAAAATATATAAATATGAGGTTATGTCTGGTATCTGTTATAAACTGCTACTAAATAACTCCTATGATGTTTTGAAACTTCTGTATGAGTCTGAGGTTCACCCAATATTTGAGTTAAACTCCAGTATACTCAACTACACATAATAAAAGCAGTAGGACTTAGGTTCAGAAAAAGAAACACAACCAAAACCTTGATAATTTTTTCAAAGCAATTCTCTTCAGTATATTACTCCTTATGTAAGTTTTCCTGCAGCTGTTTTGAACTAGAAGCAATGCAGAAAAGCAAGCAGGTGAGAGCTGCAAACTGATAAATAAATTGCTGACATTAGGAATATTTCTTTTAGAAGGGGGGCGGGGGGTGTGGAATAAAAAGGGTGCGTTCACTTTCTGTAGTACAGGCTCAATTGGACTCTTTTCATGCTGTTGTACTCAATCACAAGCTGTAAATCTGTGGAACAGTAGCTGGAAAACAAATAGCGTTGCAGTCAGCCTGTGTATTTCTTTCAAAGAAAGCATTCTTAGCAAGAAATATACCGTTTTAATGTAAAGGAAAAAAAAAAAAAAGGAAAAGAGAGCAAACACTGACAGACTGACAGTTTGTGGCTCTGCTCTGCCACAAAGCCCTGGAAAGGACCCTTGTACAATTTATTGGTTCCTTGTATGGTCTATTCCTTATTCCTTGAAAAAAAAAAAGAATTGAAGTTAGTTCTTTATTCATGGATGATAAGGCATCGCTCCTGCCTCCTCTTTTCTCTGCCTTCCTCCTCCTTGCCCCATTTTCTCTCTCATACACCGATCTCTAATTCTAACCCAGAAATTAGATTTTCTTTTGACTAAGATGCCCAGAGTTCTGGCTTGTACATTATAGCAGAATCCGAGTACCTCATGCAAAACAAAGCTTTTTTTTTTTTTTTTGAGTCTTTTGCAGCATCTCAGCCCATTCTGTACAGCAGCAGATGCGAGATCCCTGGATGTCAGTCAGCGGCTCTTCTGTTCTGCAGCGCTCTCTGGGCTTATTAAATGCCCGCATCCAATAGGTACCCATCTGTGGACTGCTGCCTTATGAATAAGATGGGTACAGTTGTCTTCTGCTGACCCAGATTCCTCTTTTTCACCGCCTGTGGAAGTCCCTGTCTCTTTCCATCACTGGGAGGCCACGGCTCTTTCGATAAGCCACTGCACTTTTGGACTTTTTGATAATCTATAACCCCAGGGAGTGAGGTGGGCATCGATAAGACGTTGCTCTGTGAACTCCTTACCAGGACGTGGGGAGGTAGCCTTTCTTTAACCCCTGGCTAAGGCAGTGTGTGCAGCAGTTTTATTGTATCTATCATAAAAGAGAATGATTCGAAGTTTACCTCTGTCATATCTATCAAATCACTCACAATCTGCTTCAATTATCGCAGCAATGCACGTCTGAGAGTTACTTTATCTTGCAGTGAGGAAAATGGGTACCAAGGGCCAATAGAAAGGAATAAACATGACTCTCACAAATGCAAAACACATAGCAGAATAGAAAATGACAATTTCTTACTCACTTTATATTTAAACAGAAGAGAGGAGTTCTTAAGTAGTGCAGAGATATATTTCTTCCTACCATTAGCTCCACCCTCCCAAATTATCAAGCAAGAGATTAAAGGGGATCCAGTAGTCACTAGTTTGTGCTCCTTCTTTGCATTTGCGTATAAAATTGCCTTTTCCACCATTGCCTCTTATCATAACTCCAGAGAAATTCAGGATATGGGTAACCATAAGACACCATGCAGAGAGGGGGCAAGAGGCCATCTTAACCATCAGGTGCAATTTCTCTTTTTGTAAAAGTAAACTCATTAAGCTATAAAACTCTTTGCTGTATCGTATTTTAGCTACTAAACTTTTACTTGGGACTAGGGAAGGTCATGGAAAAGAGCTCCATGGTGGGAGGCTATTAAGGGCATGGAAAACACATCTAGCACAGGATGGGCCCAGAATGGTCGCAATGGTATTTTTGAGAATTATAATGTGTGGTGGCTCTGTTCTTTTACTGTCCCCTAGTCATGTATATTGCTTATTGTGAAGGACAGGAGACTGAGTAAGGTGTAGGAGGAAAATTCTAAAGTTCTTTGTGTTGTTTTTCTTACCCAAGATGTTCAAATCCTTTATACTCAGAGAGATGGTTCTCTGGAACTTACAGCTGTGGGTGGGGAAACTCTCCTATCAAGCAATGCTCCTCTGTTCAAAAGGGAATGAATTGATTCCATTAATGAAGGGAAAAGTCCATTAACATAGTTCCCAGCACTTGGGTATCTGAAATGTTACTGTAGAAAGAGTTTTCATGGCAATAAACTTGGGTCTATATTGGCTTAGATTACCATGTATCAAATTAAGATGTGACACATCTGTCTGGGTTCAAACCCAGAGAGCTGGTTCCACCTCTGGGTCGAGTCACTCCATCTCTAAGGAATTCCTTATGGGCCACCTGTCTCCTGGGAAGATCAATATTGGTGAGGGGGGAAAAAATAGTTAAAGAATGCTTATTTAACTCCATTCTCTATAAAGGGACTTAGATGCTGTGCATCATATATATAGGAAAATATGTCCTATATAGGAAGATAAGTCCTATATAGGAAAAAGAAGTCCCTCCCAACTGTGTATCCACAGCAATGCATACGTGAAGACGAAGGCGTTGAACACAGGCTGGCTGTACTTCAAGTAAACTATTTCACTTCTGTTCCAAGCATGTCAGACTTGTCAGATTTAACCTTTCATTCTAGGATTCACTCTAGGATTCTTCCTTCTCATTGTTCTGCAGTATGTGCAACTAACTAGATTACTTGAGTCCTCCTGGCAAAAATAGATCATTCCACTTCTGTATGTGCATGATTCACATAACTCGGCACAGGAACAAAGGTTCTACGATTGCTAAGATGCAGAGGAACTGGTACATCCTGAGTCCTGGCAACTTGCTAAAATATATATTCTCTATATAAATTCTTCACCAGTCAGTACATTATTGCCACTATGGAGGAAAATAGGTGGAATTCACGAAAGAGGGATGAGAGGAGATGTGGGAACTAAATACTGTATATCCTAAAATGCTAAATGGTCCTCTTGGCATTTTTTTTTTTTAGGATAGTCCTAGCTGGAATGTGTGTAGAGTGTATTCCCAGTGTTTGTCACCAATCCCAGAGGACAGAGGTAGGTTTATATGGAAGAACCTTGTCTTTTTCTTTCTGTTTTCCAGAGCCATAGTTAACATATGTTCAGACTTCTGTCAGGATTACGGTCACTTTATTGTAAACTTCTACTATAATAGTTATATATTTAAACATACAAAAAGAAAAATGATACAATTATTATTAGGAGAGGCTGCCTATTTCTTTCATCAGCTCTACTACATGTAATATAATGCTGTACTCCATGCAAAGATCCAAATATTTGCTTTCTCTCCAAAGACAGTGTCACAGTCATACATGAATACATCTAAGCAGAATGTGAAAACTGAGCAGCCCTGTGGATGTTACCTATATTTTTATATTGATCTGCCTGATCATTTTTCATTATTTGAAGCTACAGTGAGTAACTCTGAGTCTGTTCTGTCCCCAAAGCCGTTATACTAAAAAAAACCCAGGAAAAAAATACTGAAAGGAACAGAATTTCTGGATATAGAAAGCTTTTAAATCTGACTATATGTCTTTTTTTTTTTCTTTTTTTTTTTTCAAAAGGATTTAAAAAGGTCAGCAGTGTGTGCCTTTTTTGCTAAATGCATGAACTCTAATGGGTGTCAGTCTGATTTTACCAACTTCCTGTAATATAGTAGTAAAGTAAAGGGAAAGAGCAAGGTTAATTCCAAATAGCACTGTGTTGAATTCTATTAATAAAAAGCGAGATTAGGCTGTATTAGAGAAACCATGTCTTTTTGGACTATATTAGAGAAACCCTGTCTTTTTAGACTATAGCTTTCTGTTAATTGCAAATGTATTCAAATTGTTCTCTAAAACAGAGCTGGATATAAAGCCCAAAATTACATTATGACCTGAAGCTACCTTGAAAGTTAAGAAATTATCTGTCCTTTTCAGCTATAAAGTATTTCTATATTCACTGCACCTGCACTTCCTTTTCTCTCCTTTAGGCCTTTGAATCAACAAGCAATGATATGTAGTATGGGAAGAATTAGAAATAGTGCTTCCCATTAATTCTAGATTACTATTTATTACTCTCTTCAGTCCCTGTTCTTAGTGTTCTGTTTGATGTCTGGAAGATTTCATTGGCAAGAAAGCTGATTAAATCACAAAACACATCTCATTACTTTTTCTAGAATCAAAGAAGCGTTTCTGCAGCACATTTTTAGGGAATATTATGGGAATATTTGCACTGTCCAACTTTCTTATTCAATTCAGTGAACAGTCATAAAAAAATAGTTTCTATACCAGTAAGTTTAAAAACAGAGTATATAATATGTATAATATATAAATACTAACAATTTTGCTTGCCATTAACTGACCGAAGCGTTTTCTAACGAATAAGATTCTTAATATGTGTGCTGACACCCATCCCAGTCTACTACGTGGTGCTGTGCACTCTGACTTCTTTGTGCCCTCAGGTGGCTGTGTTTCAGTAATAGAATTGTTCCTTCTGTGTACTATATTGATGTTCGTAAAATGTTTGGAGTTTTTCTGAGGTGGAAGCTGATATGCCAGTATAAAGACCCGGACTATTAATGTACAGTTAAACTTCAGACCTGGATTTACCAAAAGAATCTAAGACCGAATCCTCCTTGATAAAGTCTCCATTAATCTTGCACTAACAGAGATACATATGCCCTCCAGTGTCTTGATTCATTAACATGATTTCCATAATGACATACCTGGAATGAAAAAGTTCACCTTTCTACTCAGTAAATGAGTTGGAACAAATGTAGAGAACATTGACCTTACAGAGAGGCTTCTGGGTGATTAAATTGTTGAAACCATGTCAGTAAGTGCATTAGCCACTATTGAAACTCCCCGTGGTGCTAATGAAGGAGAGAGGATAAAGATCTCTGTAAACCAATTGTCCATGTGTTTCCATCTGGCTAAGATGGAATGGAAAAATTAAAAGGAGTTTATCTATTCACAAGTCCTTACTTTCTCCATTGTGCTGCTGTGGAACAAAACTGAAAAACAGCGCTGAGACTGTGAATCAAAAGGCTTTTCACTCGCACAAACACTCAAATATACTTAATTTATCTTCTGCATTGATTTTTCAGAGACCTGAACAGTGGAAATTCCAAGGTGTTGTGCTGAAGGGAACCATATAAAAGCCTGGCAGATAGCTTGGGACCGGTAGTTTTCAAGTCTTTGAAAAAAACTTTACCTTTCAATACATCTGTGCCACATATCTTCCCGTAGATCTAGTAAAGGACTTTTAGGGGGAGGTAAAGAACACAGAAAGCAGAGTAGCTTTTCACTGGCACTTTTAATACATTATCCTTTCTAAGCTTAGCTTCCTGTTTGCAGATCTACAGTTCTCTGCATAATTCAGTGCCCAGCAAGAAATTCTGCATGCCTGTGCACAGAATATTAAATTACAGTCTAATACAAAGGGGAATCTGTCCCCGCGCACATGAAGACTGGGGTGTTTTCTATCCTGTGCTGCTCTTTCTCAGCTTATAAGCCTACAAAAATCATACAAAGACATGGCAATAGCAAATTCACAGGTTCAATCTTTTAAAAGCTCACAATGGATATAACAAAATGTTCATGAAAGAGTGCTAACAGAGGTTTTCCAAAATCGATTTTTCTTATTCTCTCTGACCACATCTCAGTCAGAACGATACCCTTGTGACCTACAAAGCGTCTGAGAGAATAAAAATGCAGCAGCAGCTGAGCAAAGAGCAAAACTTTCCAAGTCAGGGAAAAAAGGCAAAAAAAAAAAAAAAAGCAGTAGAAGCAGGACAAAGCATCTAACTTAATCATATTCTACCATGTAACTTTGCTATGGATGAAAAGTTTCAGTCTTCCTGATGTTAACATTTCTTTCCTGCCGCATAACTTGCACCATGCCACACAATTTATCTTCTGTAAAATGTACCTTAGTATGAGACATACTTGCATGATGTAATTCATCTGGTCCAAAGATTATTGGCTACTCCATGAAGACCTGAACTAATGAAGTCTTACCCCTTCCCTCCCCACCTCCTTATAATTTGTGCCTTTTGTCTCTAACCTTTTCCAGCTGAGTTATCTCTCATGTCATCCCTGATATCCCTTACAGGCGAGAGACAGCAATGCTATACCTAGTCTGGAACTATCTGCGTGCTGATCAGCCAGCCAGGATGCACTTGCTGACTCGGTAGAAAGCTGCTGCCAAATGGAGTGTGTACGGGCAGAAATCTGTTTGTCTTTCTCCCAGCGGGACAGCGGTTTATGCCCTACCCTTCCCTCTAACTGCTGATTTTCACAATACTTGAAGGCAAGTAATTCCCTTCAATACTTCCCTTTCATACCTAGCCTAATGCAGACAGTAGGATCCAAATATCATGAAGGAGAAGGGATGAACAGGAGACTAGCAAGACAGAGTTAAGTGTGATATATCGCATTTGTTTTGTTTGTAGTATTCAATTTGTTTCCTTTAGGAAACACAGAAAGAAAAAAATCCACAAAACCAACCTATAACTATTGGTAGAGGAAAATAGTCTATAAAGCAACATAAGAAATGCAAATGATTAGATTATCAGAAAAAAAAAAAAAGAAGAGAAAGATTTATATTTATCCATTTACTGAAACCGATCCTATTTGCAGATCTGCTTCTTGGCTGTCAGCAGAATGATTTCCTTTAAGTTCTCAAGGCTGCTCTAGAGAGAGCTGTAGATCTTGGCTACAGGCATTTTAGGAGCAGTCCTAAAGGCTCTCTGATTCCTACCTCTGCCCTGCTTCAAAATCACACAACTGGCTGCGTTAGGATTAGCCTTCTTAGGAAAAACCTGGGTTATTTTGTCCCAAATCTGTCATGCATCCAGGTTATTGCACAACTCCAGAGCAGTTATTCCGGTACAAACAGACATGGAAAACCACACGTCCTGAATCCTGGTGTGCCATGAGGAAAAGGACAAGTTGTCTTTAAATTGGTTTGCCTGCTGAGCTCCTTGTACCCAGAACTACCTCTGCAGGTGATGTTAAGGTGACATTAATTTGAATTTAAAAAATTTAGCATTCTGCACAGGTAAAGTGAAAGGAAATTCACCTCTGTGCTTTGGTTCATCCTGTTTTAATAGGCTTTACATTGCTGGGTAAATCCTGAAGTCTTTGCTCATACTAAAAGACAATTAACTTTGTTTATCTAACGGTACCGGCTGTCATTCACTAGTCAGGTGATCACGAACACAAGGCTTCATGGTAAATAAGCTTAATAAATAAAACTCAAGCCTGAAGGAAAGTGAAATATGGGAAAAAAAAAATCAATGCCTTATGTATTTGGCCCTATAATCACAATGTCCTGTCAAGCAAGAAATTAATATTTATGACCAAACTAGTACAAATCAGCTCATTTAATGTTGTCACTTACCACTGACAAACAGTAGTATCTAGGAGCGTCCATCTTACTATGACCATTCCTAGCTATAGGCTAGGAATAGTCTTTTGCATAAAAACTCCCCATGATTTCTGCTTCAGAGGCTAACATACACAGAGCCCACGAAAATGCTGTTTCAAGCATAAGTGTCTGGTTTAGCAGTATGCATCAGCGCAGACAAAAACTGCAAATAGACAGCTGGGAGTAACAGCACAAAAATCACATGCTGTGTAGTTGTCCTCCACATTGTGTCTCTGGCTGGTCCATGTCAGTTATGCTGTGCGACAGTCAAAAAGTCAAATACGTATAGACACAGAAAAAGGCGTTTGTATTGGCACCTGTACACTTACTTTCTATTACACAGTTATGCACCAGTGAGGGGAAGCAATGAATTGTATCCTCTTTCAGTGCCTGCAGACCTGCAATTATTATATTCTCTTTCAGTGCCTGTAGACCTAAAGGGGGCTACAGCAGAGATGGGACTCTTGATCAGGGAGTGGAGCCATCGGATTAGGGGTAAGAGTTTTAAACTAAAAGAGAGGAGATTTTGATTAGATCTCAGGAAGAAATTCTTTCCTGTGAAGGTGGAGACGCTGGAACAGATTTCCTAGAGAAGCTGTGGCTGCCCCAACCCTGGAGGTGTTCAAGGCCAGGCTGGATGGGGCTTTGAGCAACCTGGTCTGGTGGGACTTGGAACTAGATGATCTTGAAGTCCCCTTCCAACGCGAACCATTCTATGATTCTATGACCAACAGCAATACGCTTCACATGAAATAAACCAAGATAGAATAATAAAAAAAAAAGAAAGGTAGATGTTTATTTTAGCAGTAGTTTTCGAAGGGGAAAACTTTTTTCAGGGAATACTTTTTTTCAGGAAAACCAGCTATACTCCCTGTGCCTCAAAAGACTGGCTGCCTCAGCCAGGCACAGGGCTTTGGAAGGGAAGATCTGCTGAGAGCAGGACAGTAGAGGAGCTGCAGCGTTGTGAGGCACTGGGAGTCCTCTCTGCAGTTTTAGGCAGTACCTTCTGTCTGTCTCCATTATGTCAGGAATCATTCCTGTGAAATGCTTAATATTGGAAAGATTTAAAAATATGTCTATCTCTGCTCCAGGGCTGCCAGCTGTATGTTGAGCCTTTTTAAGATTCACCCAATGAGACTTCGTAATTAAATGCCAGCAAACTTGCCTAAGGGTAATAAAATCCCGTCATCGTTTTTCCAATATTTTCAAGCACACTGTGCGATTGAAATGAACTATCTATTCTACTGTAGAAAGGGACTTGTGTGTTTAAGAATTGTGTGAAATATAGTCAATCTGACAGTCATTACTGATAAATAGGTGTGTGTCTAGCCCAAGTATCTATGGAATTGGATAGCTGAAACAATAGAGGTGTCCACTGAAAATGTAGGACTCCCGGTACATAGGCAACTTCAGAGCTTTTCTTAGATGGGCACACTGTGGTGACATCGCTTGGTAAAAGTGAATGGCTCTCTCTCTGAGAGAAACAAGAGAAAAGGCAGAGAAGAGGAGAGAAAAGCATTTGAGGACATAGTGAGAACAAACATTCAGAATGCAGCTTTGTGAAAAGCTTAGAGAAGGATCTTTTGGGCTAAGTGCTAGCTAGAAAGAGTCTTGACCCCATGGGCAAAGGAGCTGTATCTCTTGCTGTTTGATTAACGCTGTGTTCAGGGGAGCCAGACTTGGTGCATTCTTTGTAAATAAACAGGCTGACACCGAGGAAATGTATGGCTATTATCAGCCTCACCTCCTACCTGAAATAGCCCTTGGGCTAGCCACTTAGGTCGAAAAAGGTTTCTTTCTATACTGTTTGAAATATATTTGATTTCAGGAAGGCTTTCATCATTGATCTCTTTACAAGTGATATGCAGCTTCTACACATCTGAATTCTTTCGCATGTAACATGTGCATGTCTGTGTTAGAATACGGGTTTCAAGAAGGGAAGAACTTGCAGTGTTTGTGTTGTTTGTTCAAAAGATCTATGTTGCAAGAAATTTAGTGCTGAAGACCAAGAAGTGTAAGAACTGTGGTTGTCTGAGAAGCTTTAATTGCACTTAGCAATAGGATCATAGAATCATAGAATCATGGGATCATCGAGTCTGACCATCTGCCCTACTCTACAAAGTTCTCCCTTATACCATATCCCCCACACCACATCTCAATGGCTCTTAAACACATTCAGGGATTGGGGACTCAACCCCCTCCCTGGGCAGCCTATTCCAGTGTCTGATTACTCTTTCTGGGAAAAATTCTTTCCTAATATTGAGCCTAAACCTACCCTGTTGCAGCTTGAAGCCATTCCCTCTCACAATAAGATCACCAACTCATCTACTCTACAGCTAAGAATAGACAAAGAAAAAAATGAATTTTAATGAAAAATACTGAAGAATTTAATCTACAAGGCATATATAATTTGTAAATTTTGAAAAACGCTGCAGAGAAGCATTGTTCTGAAGAGATTGCCTCTAAGTAGCTTGACTCATTTTGGCTTCACTGATCCTTATCTAAATATTAATTGTTTTGCATTACATTCTAACATCTTTGTATTGTACAGAAGCTTGTGATATTTCTCTTTAATAATTTCTAGTGATTTAGATAGAGTTCTTCAAAGTGTAAAATGCTACTCTTGCAAAAATTGACCCAAAGAAAAAAACAAAGAGACTTTTTAGAAAACTCAGACTTATTATGGAAGGGATGTCTGAAAACTTAAGCTGTTCAGCCAATTGCTAAGTGTTTGGTTCTGATCAATGTCTGATCACCTTAAACAATATCTTAACTGCTCTCTTTTTTAACCTTACTAAAAATATTACAACTGATGTAATTCCAGAACATGCAAGCTTGGCAAAATAGGGCCTGGGCCTGAATATGCCACCAGGCTGCTGTTGGTGATTTCACTGCAATCAGCTTCTGGAGTAAATAGATACCATTTAAATGGAGAAGACCTATCCCTCTCAAAGTAAGGAACAGAGAACAGGGAAAGACTTCTTGTGCTCCATGTGCTCACTTTGTGCCTCTGCCCAGAGCCTTTTAAGAGTCACTTGTCCTGTTCCCCAGGTGACTATAGACTGCCAAGGTGTTCAGAATGTTCCAGAAAGAAAAGGAGCATTGTGAGGTTTCCTGGGCAACCCACCAAATGAAAATAACATTCATGGAGCTAGTGAAATGGCCTTTACATTTGGCTTACCCTGTTGCAGCCACGGACAATATTGAGGAGAGGGTGAATTATGCCCAACATTTCTGCTGTCTTGAGATGAAGCCATTAAGTAGAATGAAGCCATACTTTCTTAATATACTGCCAATATTTCGAGAATCTGAGACTAACGATAGTACTTGGGGCAGTGATTCTGAAAATGGAAATTGGCTACTGGATATTTGCACTGGTGTGTACATCACTGGTCTATAGTCAATGGTGCTCTGTTTTATTTGCAGAGGGGTTTTTTCTGGGTTTCCCAAAACACAGTTATCTTCCATTCTTTGATGAAGTTTTTTTATTTTATTTTTTTTTTTTTCCTTTCACAAGGTGACTCAGTGGTTGTTAGTAGGGAAAAAAAAAAAGACAATTAAAGGAAGATCAGAAAAAGTATTTAGTCATCCCATACATTATCAGGGAACGCTTGGGTCAATGTAGCTTGTTGAATTTAAAAAGGATCCCTTGCTGCTTTGGACCAAGGTCTTGCAACACCCAGTGCTTGGCAGAATATTACTTCATGCCAGAGGAATAACACAGGCATAGCTTACCCTGCTTTGAAGCAATGAAGTGAATAACAAAATTAATTTGGCCTCTTGAGCTTGAAGGTCCAGGGTTCCATCCCTGTGCACTTGCAGTCATGGAGCTATTCTTGCTCACTTACAAATGAAGGGAAAAAGCCAAGAGTTTAAGTGAGAGTATAATGGGTTCTAATATAATGCATTATTGCTTTTATGCACCAAAGCCTTCCCTTTAATTTCTTCAGGCTTGATCAGGAATTAAATTGGCCTTTTGCAGGTTTGAAATTTGTATTGTCTTCTATGCTCTCCACTATAACTGCCATACGAACAGAAGTTACAATGTCTGAATGAGGGGCAAAAAGCCCACACCTCCAAATCCCAGACCCTCCAAATATTCTACAACATCCTATTTCCTTATTCCTTGTTTCTCTGAGATCCTACTCAATTTTTACTGAAGTGACTGGAAAGTTTTCTGTGGATTTTAATGGGTGTTGTATAAGGCTACTTAATAGTTTATTGTTGTGAACTTTTTCACCTCGGTCACCGGTCACTGCTCACTGTGTGGATTAGATGAGAGCGAGGCAGTTGCAAGCATAGCAAGGTGCTCTTTTAGATGTACTTGCATATAGTTGCAAGCACAGCATCTCATAAAACCTGCTCTAACCTGTGTTTAGGGACTTTTAGGCAGTGAAGAATATAATTTAATTCCCTTTGAGATTTCTTTAGGAAGAATTGGCAGCCCATCTTGCTTTGCGAAGATATTTGGCATGACAGTATATTGACTTTATAGACTTTCTTTCTCACTTCCAGTGAGACACATTTACCACTGAATGCTCAACATAATGACAATCCTTAAAGCACCAGAATGAGGTTCCCAAAAATGATGTTTTCATTTTGCAATAAAGCCAAATTGTTTTCTGTAAAACATTTGAGTGAATATAAGCCAATTAACCCTTTTCCCTAAATGAAATATATACACAGAGTGAATTTGTTAAAGAGAAATACCAAAACATTTCGTATTTAACTTGACAATATGATAACACAATATACTGCTGTATCTTGATAACATATAAAGCAATAATCTGAATAGGCTAAAAATGTGTGCAAAATTTCATCTATCATGCTGAAAACCTTTCTGTGTAAAACATGTGTTTTGTTAGAATCATTGAAGCAAATCTTATTTAAATTGGCTTAAATTCCAGCACTCTCACTTTTAGGATCAGATCTAGTTAGTTAAAAAGTACTCCATCTAAAGTACATAGATTAATAAATGGGAAAATGTGTTGTTTTTTTTTCTGCATAGTATCATTTTTAAAAATTATGTTCAAAGGCAGATACCCCAAACTGCTACTTTACTCTATCTAGTCGTATTTAACTATCCAGTAGGACATCTTCCTGGCCACCAAAATGTCTCTGGCAGAGAGAAGAAACAGTTGTCTGATTCTTGCTTTGCATACCAGTAATTCACATTAGAATCATAGAACCACAGGATATCTCAAGTTGGAAGGGACCCATGAGGATCATTGAGTCCAGCTCCTTGCTGTTTGCAGGACTACCTGAAACCAAACCATATGAGTGAGAGCATCGTCCAGAGGCTCAAACCTGGTGAGTCAAGATTTGCTTTTTCAGGGTCAACTGCATGACTCCACAGCTGCAGTGTCAGTTCAAGTGGGGTAAAACAACTTGGAAAAGACAGACAGAATGATTGTTCCTTTGCCATGATCTCCCACTGTTGCACAAAGCCTGCAGAGTTCTTCTGGCAGGTGGGAATCCACTGTTAATATCTCCCCACTCAGGGGAGATATTAACTCAGAGATACTTGAATCTTCCATCTCCAGTGAGTCTAACGTTCAGTCCATGCAAACAACCATGACCCATAGTAACTTATACAACTTGATTATTTTAAACCTCACGAGATTTCTTTTTTCTCTATTGCTATTGGAAATTTTTTCGACATTCTCATCTGGTAGGCAAGAACTTTTAATAATTCTTATTCTGAGTTTATTCCATAGCCTTTTCTTTTGCTGTTAGCTTAAACAGCTCTTCTATCTCTAATGTTTAACTTTGTGATGTGTTTATATAAAGCAAACCTCTCCTCTTGGCCTTTCTTTTAAGAGATTTAGGAAGCAAAGCATTTTTTTTTTTTTTGTCTTTCCAGTAAAACAGGCTATCCAAACTTCTGGTCATACTGGTTGCTCCCCTGTGCACTTGCTCCAGATAGACTGTTCTTCAACATGAGAGACCAGAGTTGTGGAGGAGTATTTAAAAGAAAGTTTTGAAAGAAGCCTATATATCATGAATACTTACCTACCAAAAATAGTTCACATAATACCTTGCTAAGATGAGTTTGCTTTTCCATGTGGGCACATTGCGCTATTGATTATTAGTCATGACTAATTTATCTCCCCTCTCCTATTTCCATCTCAGAGGTAGTCACACATAAATGTAAATTTTTCTCTCAAAGAGCGGTCAGGCACTGGAATGGCCTGCCCAGGGAAGTGGTGGAGTCACCATCCCAGGTGGTGTTCAAGAAGTGTCTGGAGGTGCTACGAGACATGATTTAGTAGCTTAGTGGGTAGTATTGGTGACAGGAGGATGGTTGGACTAGATTGTCTTGTAGCTCCTTTCCAACTGCATTTTTCTATGACTCTATGAAATTCATATACTGTAGGTAATTTCCTACTTGTATTTTTGTGTTACTTATTTTCACCCAAACTCTATTCCTGGAGTTCTCGATGTGTGGCATGAGATACTTCTTTCCTACCTTTTGTGGGACCTACCTCAATCAAATTTCAGTATTGCTATGTCAAATAAGACAAGGTGAAACATTTTTAAACTATGCTGGACCCAATTTGTCATTATGTTACTCCTTTTCTGAGTCACTGTAACTCCATGGAGTTCAGTTGAGTTATGGAAGTACAAGTTTGGATTAGTTTATGACTCAGACTTTGCAATGTCTGACTCCCTTGATTGCAATTCTTGCTTATTTTCTCTTAAAAAGTAAATTATTCATGAAGTCAGGGAATGTACATTTATTATTTGAACAAATTAAAACTAACATACTGAAATAATGAGATTCTGCATTTTCCCAGAATTAAATTCTGAGTAGTTTATAGTGCAGTTAACCTAAAGGATAATCTCTCTTGTTTGTAGTGTAGGGTTAGCACAGAATGAGGGTCATGTGATAACTATTTCTAACTAATGAAGACATGTAATCAGTCTGAAGTAATTCACTGAAAGTCAGAAGCTGGATTAGACTAGAGAGAATAGAAAACGTGTGATATTATGAAAACTCCCCTCTGTGTGCAGTAACAATTTTGAGAAGGACAGTTTGAGTGAGAGCTTCTTACAGGAAATAACAGACCTTGGTGCTTATGGAAGGAAATGCAATTAGTTAATCAAAGGTTAATGTAAAAGAATAAGTTACAATTAGAGATTGCTAAAACTATAGAAAACCACAGCATTTCAACAAGGAAATAATTACTTTAAGATGCATTTTTTTAGCAAGCACCCAGTTTTGTAAGTGAAATTGTCAGACTTAAAATTTGTTCGCACAAAGTTAATGTAACCTGTGAAATGTCAAGTTGGACAGTGACAAATTCTGGACAAAAATCATACAGCTTGCTTTAACACAAGGCAAAATACATTATAACCAAGTGACTGAGTTTAATGATTGTTTTCCTTCCTGTCAGCATTGAGAAAGTGCTTCTTTACAATCTTAGGTAGAAAATCATGCTGTAGTCCTTCCTGGAGTTTTAAATCTTTGTTTTCAGAAATTATACCTTTTATCTGGCAATTAATATAGCAGAATAACCCAATTTTAAGACCATCTGGCCAGTGTTTGTCTCTGATACCATGCTCCAGGAAGGAAAACTGTAAGTCACAAATTTTATCAAACCAGCTGGAGTTAGCATGTTTGATGGAGTGAGTATTGCACCCAATGTCTTCGTTGTAAAAGTGGGAGAACTGTGGTATTTTGCGCTACATGAGGCTGGTGCCATAAGGAGCTGGAGCTGGGCATTCTCAGAGATGCAGGAGAGGAATCTGGTGATTGGAAATAGGGTGAGAGCCCTGTGGAAATTTGTGGATTTCTGCTTAACCAAAGGCAAGTACTTCAAAAGGAACCTGTGTGAATATTTGAGGGTGGCAAGGCACTGGAACAGATTGCCCAGAGAAGCTGTGGATGCTTCTCTGGGTGGATGCTGGAGGTGTTCAAGGCCAGGCTGGATGGGGCTTTAAACAATCTGTCTAGTGGGAGGTGTCCCTGCCCATGGCAGGGGGGTGGAACAAGATGGTTTTTAAGGTCCCTTTCAAACCAAACCAATCTATGATTTCTGTAAAGTTTATAAGTAACTAGATTTCTGACTACACAAATGTACCATACATAAAGTTTGATACGATTTTCAGAAGCTGTGTTGAGCTAAAAGGCATGAGAAATTCACCAAAAATAGCAAAAGCACTAAGGAACAGGCAGACTGACTGCAAAGATATTCAGATATTGTGCAAAGAAACACAAGGCAAGAAGCCATCTTTCCCTCTTGAGAAGGTAAGCAATCCTAATGAGACAGCTTATTCTTGTATCTCATGCTGGAGACGTTGGCTGGAAAACCCTCTTTATCCTCTCATCCCTCCAGGCAGAGTGCTACTCAGTGTCACTCACCAGCTCCTGAGAGTGGAACTGGTGGGTGCTGGCAGGATTGCTCTGCTGAGGAGTCACCTCTGGATCCTTTAAGCTTATTTCTACTTCTATAACCCTCATATTCCTTCACAGGTTTCATTAATGTCCCCTCCAGAATTAGTTGTTTTCCCTTTCTTTCTGTTTCCCATTGCACTTTCCTTTCCAGCAGGGCTTGAAGATTTGGCCAGGGCTGGACTAGTGCCCAGACCTGAGAGGGTAAATGAGAAAAGAAATGCAATGCAGAGATTCTATTTAAATCAGCAGAAGTTAGGCATCTGAGATGCAGCCCAAAGCAAAATAATATGAAAAAAAAAAGTGGTGTACATTTGTTTTCTTTGGATATAATAATGGGGGTGGAGACTGTAACAATAATAACTACCAATTTTATAAGCAAACTTGATTTTAAGAATTATCATGTTCTTTTAAAAATATACCTGAAGTCTGTAGAAGCATCGTATGAGAGCAGAGACAACTAATTCTTACCATTCTATGTTACAACAGAGCCTTCCACCCTTTTTTATAAGAAATTTTAAAATAAAGCCTTTAGATGATGTGAAAGCAAGCTGACGATTCAGAGGAAGAGCTTGCTCAGAAACAGCAATTTTATTTTGAGATTATCAAGCAGCAGAGAGGATGCCTCCAGAAATCTGCAGCTGTTTGGATAAAACATGAGAAGGAGAGCCCCGACTGCAGGAGCACTGAGCACCAGCGCCTGCTGTGAAGATGGCAGCAGGAAGCAATGGGGCCAGGGTTTCAATCACTTCAGGGTAGACAGAGTTAGGTACAGGAAAGAGGGCTTCACTAGTCAGGGAAATGCAGGTATTCTCTGCGGGGAAGGTCACAACAGTGCAGGGGAGGTAGGAAAGGGGACCAGAGGCAAAAGAGCAGAAATCACTGCAAAAGTATCGCGGAAGTAAAATCAGTTTCAGAAAGACGGTTGTTTGGAGTAAGTTCCTCAGAAATTGCCATGTCTAAATTTCTTAGGGAGAAAAAAAAAAGTAATATTATATAACCAATTAAAATCTAATTTTTGTCACTCGACAATACAATTTTACATCTCTGTTCCTTACATCCTCTGAAACAAGTGGGTCTGTAAATATTAGGTTTCCGTATTATTGACAGGAACTGTCAAGGACTCCAAGCAAGGAGTTCATCAGTAAATATGACTTGAAAGTAATAATTTCAAATTGATTACATCTGAAATACTTCTCACATACCAGAAAGCATAAGCAAATGTTGCTAACTTCATCATCGTATCTCCTCTCTGTGCCAAAATATTTTCTCTCCACTGAAGAGTATTATTTCTTTCCTGGATATGAGAAGTGAAAACCTGGTCCCACTGACAACATTGACAAAATACTCCTTGGCTTCAAAGGAAGAAAAAGACTGTGTGTGTCTTCCTGATGAACAATATTTCAGAATTAAAATCATGGAAGACTGACATTTGATTAAGCGCCTGTTATTCTATTATTACAAGCCAAAATCAAGAATTTTGTCTGATATTGACATCATACAAAGGTAACAGTGGCACTCTTTGATTTCCAACATTCCCTGTATATCAGAGACTTGTTTAATTGCGTAGCACTCTCACAAGTAAGGGGAACTCTGTGGAAATTAGATCACTGTCTGGACCATAGTCCAGTATCTGTCCTGGCTACCTGAGAGTTATTTCCAAGTAGGTAAAATAATCAGTGAGAATATCTGATGCCCTTTAAACCTTAGAGCTGCCCTTGGAAAGGGTGATATTCTGAAACTGAAATTAATAAGAAAGTGAGGGAACATAAGTAAAAATGTATCTAGTAATATAATTTAATGTTTTTCAAAACCAAATGACATCTGTTTAACCTGCTGGATAATAGATACTCTAATTTAGACATTTTTCTTTCTGTCAGAACAACTTTTTAGGAGATCATAAATGAAATTTCATATTTTCAGAAGCACTAGAAAATTATCTGTTGTCTGTTACAAGTGGTTGGAACTCTTTAACATTGGCTGCATATAAGTTCTTTGTATTGCTGCTGTGTATAAATCCTTTGAATTTGCAAGACATAATCTTGAAATATGTTTAATTCTGACACCTAAGATCAAGTGTCAACCTACGATTTTCCTAATTTTCTCAGGTTACTCTCCTCTCTTCATATGCATTTCTAAACTTAATAATACAGGACTGATTTTGTATCCTACAGAATATAACTATTGCCATACTGTGTTGAGACTGAAGATCTGCCTAGACCAGCAATCTGTCACTGATGATGACCAGTACTGGATGCTTAGAAAAAAAGTTTAAAAATCTAAAGAGGAAAAAGTCTTTCCCAGCTTTTTCCTCCCAGCTTAGAATCATGGAATGGTTTCGTTGGGATGGACCTTCAAGGTCATCAAGTTCCAACCCCCCTGCCATGGGCAGGGACACTTCCCACTAGACCAGGTTGCTCAAAGCCCCTTTCAGACAAATCTTGAACACTTCCCAGGCGTGGGGCATCCACATCTCTGTGCAAAAAGAGAAATGACCCTGTTTGTCACACCCAGCCAGCAGGGATGAGCTGGAGGACCTCCACCCCACACTGGGGGTCTGTTTGCTTCTGTCAAACAAATAGAGAGAATTTTTTTGAGCCGATACTGGACCAAAAGCATCATATTTACTAGCCAGTGATGGCCCTGTCTCCTGTGAATTTCTCCAGTACTTTCTGGGAATCACTTTTACTTTCAGCTTTCAGAGCATTATGAGGCACTGTCCCACAATTTAATAATGTGGTAGTAACAATCATTTTAATAAGTGCCTATGATTAATTGTTACATTTTATGGTTATATAATCAGATATATAATTAATTGATGTACACATATATATACTTAATTGTTATTGCTAATTGTTTTAATTAATAGCTGTAAACTGCCATAGTAATTTCCTCTTCTCCGTCTTTATACTATTAATGATTCTATGATTAGAGTGATATGTATTGTTGTAACTATTTATTCCTTATAAAACAGTTTTCCAAAACATCATAAATCATCTTCTCTTCAGGGACTCCTTTTTCAAGCTGAAAAGTCTTACTTTGTTTATTCTCTTATACAGAAGGGTTCCAAGCCCCTGAACAGCAGTGGTAGCCTTTTCCCACTTATGCTTTCTGCTAAGGCATGGCCAAAACTGTATATATTATTTCAGGAGTGGGTGTGCTCTGTACTTACATAGTGACATTGTTTATGTTCTTTTTTTCTCTCTTACTGCATGTGCTTTTTTTTTTTTTTCCCCCTTTTTGCCTACTGTTAACTATAGTGGTTATGTTTTCAGAAAAATATCTGCAATGACTCCAAGAACTCTGTCTTGAGTGGTGGCTCATTCAGAGGCCATTATGTTACAGGCACACTTAGGATTTTCTCCCCACGTACAATTCTTTTCACTTATTGTCAGCTAATTTTATCTGCCACATTCTGTCCATTCATTCAGTACCTTTGGAGCTGATTTTCTGCAGTTTCCAATTTAACTGTTATGAGTAATTTTCTGTCATCTGAAGACTCTGTTACCTCATTACTCATCCTTTTGTTCCATACTCTTTATTTCATATTCACGTTGAACAGCGTGCGACCCAGCATAGATCTCTGTACACTCTGTTGGTAAGCTCCTTCAAAAATTTAGTTAATTCTGCTTATTCAGAAGCTGGAACGAGCACAGGTCATCTACAGGTGACTAATCAAAAGGCTCCTGGGCAAAAGTGGGATATGATTTTCTTCAGTTTGGTGAATCTAGTCCTTTACTTTGCTTTTTTACAAGTAGAAGAAAATCAAACATAAGATTTCATCTCAGACAGGGAATTGCATATCTAACTTGTTTTTAAATTTTGCAGGAAAAAAAAACCCACAACAAACCAACCCCATTTGATTATCCATATGAATTTCTTTGGTTTTCACTGCTAAACCCAGGAAATTATTTATCACCTAGTTCTAATCTTAAAACCTGTCGACTTTTTTTTTTTTTTTTAACAGGAATTTCTTGGCAGAAATTTGTGTTCCTTATGTCACACAGAATGAACTGTTCAATCCATTCTACAGCTCCATCTCCATCAGTGATATATGAGAAGTCAATTAGTGCCATAAAAAGTTCTCTCCGTCTGTCCTTAATATCAGACATGTGAGTCAGGGAAGAGCTACCTGGAATAAAATTGGACCACATTTTCTCTGATCTTCTTTCTCTCTTAACTGGGGTTTGGAGAATCAGAAAATAAATTGACTCAAAATTCTTGGTACCTTGGGCCCAAAAACATAGAAAAAATAGAGGGTGTGATTTCTAGGAGGTTCAGTGAAGCTGGTCTGGAAATATAAAACTAAAAGGAAAGTAGGATTTCATAATGAAGCTTCAAATGCTGGCAATTTTTGCATTGGTATTTGCATTTGGTATTTGTATTAAAATATTTCGTTTTTAAACATTAAGCTCTATCTTGTCCAGAAATTGTCGTGTTGGCCTATGCTTGGAGGAACAGGAGTGCTAAGTTTTAGAAAAAATGTGACATGTTCCTTCCTGAAGCACTTCAGTGAAGGAGTGCCACTATTCTGTGGGCTTTAGAGATGTACCCACAAACCTTTTCCATAACTAGTGCTCTATTTTAGATACATTTGAGAAAGCTATATGTATAATTTTATTAATACTAGTTTTGGTTTGGCTTTCTGCATGGAATAAGCACAAACTTTACTCATTTATTTAAAAATCAATATCATATAGAGAGCAAATTGCCTTTATGTCTTATTTTACGGTGTTATGGCTCACACAGTATTATTGCAGTAAATGCAGAAACGTTTGCACTGTTTAAATCAAAAGTGAGCATTATAAGTTGTTTATAGACAGCAAGCTCAGCAAACAAAGGTAGTAGTATTATGAAAAAGAAAAACACATTGATAAAGTACTTTGCCATGTAATCATTCTCTGCAATTTACTCAACATTAGATTCAAAGCTCTTGGCTAATAGGTGGACAATACTCTTTTACCATGCATGATTTTAAATAATGTGTATTTTGCTTTTCTTATTTGACAGTTGTTATCTGTCAATACAGATAGAAACACTGATGATGCCTGATTCTCATTAAAAATAATAATGCCCATTTATTCAAGCCTGTTCTTTACACTTACCAGAATTGTTTTTTACGGTTTTGAGTCAGTGACCACAAAATGCTTTCCAAGAGTAACATCTGGGAGAGCCTAGCTCTCTATATGTGACATATTAATGCCTAAACGTATTATATGACATACCTCCAACAAGTCATGTGGAGTGAGATTACACTGTAGGTAAAGGCTAGTCCATAGATCCATAGATTAAATGCTTCAAAAATACACAGGATTTAGGGGACGCAGGCCATCGCTGGTTCTTACTTGCTGTGAGAGATATGGGAGGTAATGAAGGAAGGTGACCTTTTCTGTGTGTTGGCTGCACCTCTCCATGCACTTACTCCCCATCACCACAAAGGTTTTCCTTTCACAATAATATCCATTGAATCATAGAATGGTTTGGGTTGGAAGGGACCTTAAAGATCATGGAGTTCCAACCCCCCTGCCATGGGCAGGGGCACCTCCCACCAGACCAGGTTGCTCCAAGCCCCATCCAGCCTGGCCTTGAACCCCTCCAGGGATGGGGCATCCGCAGCTTCTCTGAGCAACCTGTTCCAGTGTCTCACCACCCTCGAAGGAAAGAATTTCTTCCTAAAATCTCACTTAAATCTCCCTTCTTTCAGTTTAAAGCTGTTACCCCTTGTCCTGTGGCTCCCCTTCCTGGTCAAGGGTTCTTCCCTATCTCTCCTGTAGCTCCCTTTAGGGGCTGGAAGGCTCCTATAAAGTCTCCCCGGAGCCTTCTCCAGGCTGATCAGCTCAGCCTTGTGGACATTTGCATTAGGCCTTGATTATCGAGGATAAAATTCCATGTTCTCCTTAAATGGAGTAACACCTTTCCTCTCTCAGCACAGCCAACAAGGATGGCCTCCAACTCCTCTCCTCCAAAGCCCAGCTGGATACAGACTGGCACAGGGCTTAAAATAATTTTTTTCTTCAACTGCACCCCAACTGACATGAGGCCAGTGCTGGTCCTGCCGTGCTTGTGGCTGGCATAACCATAAGGAGTAGGTATGGTTGTAAGAGCTTTAGAGCTCCATTCAACTCTCTGGCGCGATTAGGTCTGCACCCTTTCAGGAACTGCGCGTGTTCCCATAAAGTTAAGCCCTTCTGCAGAATTCACCAGAAATACTTCTACAGAAACCCGTTATTCATCACGTTTTAACGTGGTTTGTAAAATGAAGTCTTACTGCAGTGCAGAGCTTTGATAAAAAATGACTGGGATTCACAAAGCATCATAATGGATTTAAAGGTTCACCTATCACAGACTCCTAAAGTTATCTTTAAAAAGAACCAGAGATTATTTAATATTCTTTTATGTCCATTTATTTTAGAATATCTAAATGAATAACGGAAGCTATTTCATTCAACTGTATTATCAATGTGCCTCAATGTAGAAGCAGATCCATAATCTTTGCACGGGACTGGTTCTGTTCACTTTAAAGGGACTATGTTTCTGCTTAGGTTTAAGCACTTTGAAGCATGTTGTTATGCAGGAGGTGATATTTTCAAGGAAAATATCAGCTTCTGTGCATAAAATAAATTTCAAGATATCTTGTAATTAAAGGGAGGATGAACCAATCATGCATATAAAATGCAGTAAAAGGAAATGTTTGGCAAATCAAACAATTTCTGCTTTAATGAAAACAGAGATATAATAGGTAGTTATGATGCTGAACTTTCTTTTGTAGCTTCCAAAACACTTCACAGAAGAGCTAGATTTATCTTCACCTCCTAGATGGAGAAGCTGAGGTCCAGAGAACTCCAAAGAGCTGTACTCTGCCTTTAGCTGCCCAGCAAGCCTGGACTCGACCCTCCTTTTGACATGTGCCACCCATTGGTAACCACTGGCCCACAAGGATTTTAGTATAACATGATTTCTCAAATAGCATCGTATATTTTAAAGAATTTTCTAGTGTTTTTTCTTGCTCAGGTTTGCTTTATCAGATAACAGACTGGAGTAAACTGGCTACCTCTTCTGGGTCTGTTCCCTTCCATCTGGGTATGTCTTCAGATAACAAGATTGCATTATTTTTCTGCCAGTCACCATGAGTAGGTAATTATAGTGGCTCATAATGGGAGACACACAACCATATTTTACCTTAATTTAGGCAGAAAACATATATCTACTCCAGCCAATTAGCAAGTAAAAGATTTAATATGAAAAAAAAATAAAAAAGATGTATAGTTAGATTACAGGTTTCTTGTGACAAGAAATTTTAAAAAAAATGTGTTTAATTACCTGGAGGTGTCATTTCATATTTCCAAAGCTTTGTCCAGGGATTGTTATAGACATTGACAAACTTCTTTTCAACTTGACTCAGATAGTTCTGCAATGACACGGACAACTTGTAGTTGAAGTAAACCACCTGTGATTGCATATCAGGAAGACCATTTGTTCCCCTAGGAAATAATTTCTTATTTGTCATTGGATAAAGTAAAATTAACATGTGCTCAGATTTAAATTTTCTGTATTGATCATGAGCAAAAAAAATACAAATGATGATTAATGGACAAAAAAGAAATAGAGGCCTCAGAAGAGAGATGAGGGTGCCAAGCTCAGAGAATAGGAATAAGTACATGGTAAGCGGGCACACATGTAACAAAGCATAAATTTTTTAGGCTAGCACTGATAGCACTCAGTTTAAAGAAGAGAGTAGCAGAATTAGATCTTAAAGATCCCATTGGGTTTAGTGAGATGCCATTTTGAATGGTTCATTAAGTAATTGATATTGACATTTTATAAGGAATTCATACTGAATTTCATAGAGAATTGTTTAAGTAATAGGATTTTATTACATATACAGGGTTTTATTATTATTTTATTATTTAAGATGGCATCATGATGAAATTTTATCTCTGCTGTTAATTCCTCAGAGAAGAATCCTCTATCAGAAAGAAGTATGAGTTCTATGGAAACTGGGGGCAGTGATACACTCCATTTTATATTTCTTTCTCTTATATAATTCAGTTGTAGGTTGAAAAGAGTTTTTGGAGAAGTCACTGGAAAGGGTTGGCATCTTGTTGAAGTCAATTGTGCTGCAATGGTGCAAGCTGTATTGTCCTGAGCTGCTGCTTATTGAAAAAAAAGAAGAGAGAGAACCAATTTTTAGTGATCCTGACTTTCAAGGTGAGTATAAATTGATAATTAATGTTTCTCCTATTTACAATTTTAACCTGGCTCTTTTTTCCTGCGAGGGTGGTGAGACACTGGAACAGGTTGCCCAGAGAAGCTGTGGCTGCCCCATCCCTGGCGGTGTTCAAGGCCAGGCTGGATGGGGCTTGGAGCAACCTGGTCTAGTGGGAGGTGTCCCTGCCCATGGCAGGGGGCTGGAATGAAATAGTCTTTAAAGGTCCCTTCCAACCTAAATCATTCTATGATTCATTGATTAAGCAATTCATTTATCTTCATCCACTGCCGCCCTTCAGACTTTGCAAAAGGCTGTGATGTGAAAGAAACATAAATGTCCATTCAGTATAAATATTGGAATATTTGGATATTCAGTACTGCAAATCAAAAATTGCCATTTAAAAACAGAGTCAGACCATAAATATGACTCTTGTCACTCAATTCCTCCTCTTCCCTTCGTAAAGAGAGGAATAGAAGAAATTCATATTTCTCTCTTAGAACCTTGACCACTCCCCACAGACCCTCTGAAGCTTTATTCCCAAAGACATTATCAGACTGGAAACACTGAAGCAGCTCACGGTATCAAAGAACTGTAGTGCTACCTAAAGTGACAAAACTCCTGTTTTCAGAGCAAGCTATGGGAAGCAGGGGCAAAAGCCAGTCAAAACTTGCTGACCTGATGGTTGGCTCCTTACATCTATTTTTAGGCTGAGCCTGAGGTTGCTCAGAGCAGATTCTAGAAAGCCAATTGTTTTGTGTCAGTCTATTCAGTAATATATAGGTTGCTAGCTTTAGCAAGAAATAAAGTTTGTGGGTTATGTTTTTCTTTCCCGTTGATGCCTAAAAATCATTTCCAACTTTGATAATCTTTTTCTTTGCAATACTTATTCAAGCATTTAATTGAAATGTGGACTTTTTAAACCTCAGACACCTCCTTCTTGAATTTCAAAAATTCCTATTGTTAGTCCAGGTACCTTTCCTTGTTTACTGCAGTATATTTGCCAAAACAGCCTTCTCTCGCTCTTATGTGATCATTTCAAAATCATCTGATGTGCCTTGAGCCAAGGACAACGAGAGGTATTCCTTCAGTCAGACAAGTCACTCAGGCTATTTGCAAGACTGGCAGGCTCCCAAGATTTCCTCTTTTTTCCCCGCACTGATATGTACCACCTCCAAGAAAGATGAAACCTAGTGACATAGCATTCCAGTGTAAGATACCATTGCTGCTGGGGAGAAGAAGTAATTTTTGAAATGAGGTCAGCAGTCACTTTTTCCTGTATCTCACTTATAATTCATGAATTTGTCATGTCATCGCAGCTCCTATCTCAATCAGAAAAAGAGACACAAGAGATACGGAAAAGAAATTATTCTATAACTTCTCTGATATTCTATTTGCTCCCTTGCCACAACACTACACCTACTATAGTTTGCCTGTCATTACTGGAGAAGACTTGATGTCCCTCCAGTGACTGACAGTCTCCACTGAGAGCCTTTCTGGAGCAGCTCCACTAACATATGGTTAGTCTTTATTATTGGTGGAACATGGAGTACTAAGCCCTGCTTGACTGAATATTGAATTGAGTAAAGCTCTTAGAAGAGGGATTTGAAGGTGTTAGTGGATGAGAAGCTCAATGTGAGCTGACAATGTGCTGTCCTATGAGGAAAGGCTAAGAGAGTTGGGGTCTTTCAGCCTGGAGGAGAGAAGGCTCCGGGGAGACCTTATGACAGCCTTCAAGTAGCTAACGGGAGCTACAGGAGAGATAGGAGGGACTCTTGATCAGGGAGTGTAACCATAGGATGACGAGTAACAGCTTTAAACTGAAAGAAGGGAGATTTAAATGAGATCTTAGGAAGAAATTCTTTGCTGTGAGGGTGGTGAGACACTGGCACAGGTTGCCCAGAGAAGCTGTGGCTGCCCCATCCCTGGAGGTGTTCAAGGCCAGGCTGGATGGGGCTTGGAGCAACCTGGTCTGGTGGGAGGTGTCCCTGCCCATGGCAGGGGGGTTGGAACTCCAGGATCTTGAAGGTCCCTTCCAACCTAAACCATTTGATGATTCTGTGTGTCAGGATTTGGGAGCAAAAATGTACATTCTTTTCTTTTTATGCCTTTGCTTCAAATCTGTGATGTCACCAATTTAAATTTCCATCCGTCAAATACAAATGAAAACCGTCAAGGTAATGACCTTAACCTGATGCTGAGAGGATGAATTTGTGATATGTAAGATGACTGCCATAATGAAAGATTCTTGGTTAACACTGAGACAGACTGACGGCCTCATTAAAATCTCCAAGATTAAAAGTGGGTGTCCCCTCTGTCATACTTAAAGTAGGTAACTAAGTCTTTTGCTTCCTGATTTAATTTTTTAGATTTGAAGAGAACTCTTCTAAAGAGAGCCCCTTTTTACCCGGGTTGGTACCAATAATGACAATCTTCTAAAAAAATTCAGCAGAGTGGTTGGAGCTTCTACCTTTTATCTTTTATCCTTTGCTATCTGTTCCATTATAGACATTGAGAAAGATGCTTTTACTTGTTTCCAAGTTCAGGGGTTTTTTTTCTTGGTCAGATTGTTTTTCTTTTTTCTTTTTTTTTTTTTTTTTAACCAAAGTTGTAATAGGTGTTATTATTTTTCAGTCCTTTGAATTTATGTTTCGTACTGAGGGAAAATAACACTCCTGAGTAAGAAGTAAACTTCATGCACTATAATATTCAACATAGCCGATTTCAATCTTCTTTAATTATGTTCCATCAAGTGTATCTTTATCTACAAACTGTTTAAAAATCATATCGCACAAAAAAAATTGTGTGAGGCTTCTGTATTCTTGTTACTCTATTGAATTCGATCTGTGTCTCATAGTTTATGCATACTCTGTTTCCTGTCTGGAAAAGGGAGGGTTCATACTTGTCTTATAGTTATATGCTATTATCATATAAATAATAAATAATGAGAGAGATTTTATTTTTTTCTGGAAAAAGACCTAAAACAAGAGCAGAAGAAAAATTATTTTTTCTTACTTGTACATGTTTTAAAACCAATTTATTTCAAAAATCTGAATGTTGCTAAATATAAAAAAAATGCAACCACACGCCACATTAAGGATTTGAGGAGTTCATTAAAATGATTTAAACTTTTCTTGGGTAAAAATCAAAAGAACTGGCAAAATATCAGAACTGAGAATAACACCCAGACTATTGCTGTGCCAGTTACTGCACTTGCTACAACCGACCTAAATGGGTTATTCTTAAGCCTCCACCATGAAAGTATATTTAGCATTTTTTAAAATACTTTTCTTTGGTGGTGAGGCAGTTTTGTAAGAAGTGCTATGGAAATCTAAGGCACAGAAAAATCTTTTAAATCATCAGTGCTTGAACATAAGTAATGCAAGGAGGCTTTAAACTGTCTCCCAGACAAATGATACTTCCTGCTGAGCTGACCCATTCTATGACACAATTTAAGTGGATTTTTTTCCTGTTTATGATCTTTTATTTGTTCTATTACACTTCAAAGCCGTGTTCTATAATTTCAGACAGCTCCAGAAACTTTCATCTTCAGGACCTCGTATGCTTTACTTAATTAAGTGATGTACAGGTTTTAAGATCTGGAGTTTGGACATAAAGGATTATGTTCAATGACATAGAGCTGATCTGATCCGAGGTGCCATATGATGGTGTTTTTCTTAGTTTGATCTCAATTAAACAATGATCTGCCCCTAACTAATAAATAGAGATGACTTTTTTTTCCTAATTCTATTCACAGACAGGGGATTATTTCTTGTTATGAAGCAGCAATTTTACAGTAATTTTTTTGAACCGTATGTGGTTTGAATGTATAAAAACTGTACTCTGAATACACAATGTATTATCTATTCACGTATATGAATGTATACTCTGAATATAAGGAAGAATACTACCACCATGGAGAAAGAAAAAAAACATTCCTTAAAAAAATATAGTCTTCAACTGTTTGTTTGAGGAAAAGATGTAATAAAACCACAATGTATGGGGAAAGAAAAATCTGCTTTAAATATTTCTCTAATCCATTTCAGATGCCAAAATCATATGGATCCCCTTTTCAAGAGCTGCTTTGGCAGAATGCACATCACCTTATAATTAGGAGCCTTCATAGGAAGTCACATATAGGAGAATGTAATATGATGTAGAACTGAGGGACTTATAAATACTATATGATAAAAATACAACCCTTGTAGAGGTTTCTTAACTTTTTTTCATCTCTTTATTGCATATCCAGTATTGACAATCTTTTTAAGAAAGTAAGAAGAGCAACATTCCATTTTAGCAATAGCTTTCAGAAACCATGTACCTGAACCTGTTGATATGACACACAGCAAACGTTCTCAGTGAAGGAAAGGTTAGTATCCACCATAGTCTGTATCTTGCTAGAAGTTGTGTAGCCTCAGTTTGTGTGTCATCACTGGAATGATTCTTCTGATACTTGGTCCTAAAACATAAACCCTGAGGGTAATGTGTGTGTGTGCATTAGACAAGCTTGTGAGCACCCTCAAAAGATGGTTTTCAGAATATGCCTTCGTGCTAATGCTACCTGAAAATAGAAATTCTTATCCAGCGTAATATTTAAATCTGTTGACACTAATTTATATCCTGAATTTGGTTGAAATGTAAGGAAAATGCTGAATTCAGAAAAAATGTGATTAGGAGAGGTTAAAACTACAGCTACACACTTCGTTGCAACATACAAAATTGCAGGCTATTTATATTTCAGCGTTAAGGAGATTTATTTTCAGTTGTCAAAAATCATCAGAACGATGTATTCCGCTGGCTTTGATGTGAAACTGAGTCTCTCTGTATTGTCTCACAGGACTCGTGGATCAAGTGGCTCTCTGTAGGCTAGTCTCCTCAGCTGCATTGCCTCTAAGTCCTCCGGAGTGAAAATTGCTCACCCTGGGCATAAAATGCGGCACGAAGGCGTGATGTAAACTCACTTCCCTAAACGAGACCTCACTTGTGTAACCTGAGCAAAGAGATGCCTTTATTTTCCTGATTCTGTTTGTACTCAGGTATGGTAATGTTACTTAACATTTCTTGTCTATTACAGCAGAGTTTTAGGATATTCAGAGATACATGACACATTGGGAACTTTAAAGAAAGAAACCTCACAGTTAAATGTAAGGTTAGCCCCCCTAATTAATATGGGGGCTGGTGTGTTTTTAAAGATCACAGACACATGTGCTTTAAGGGTCACATTATGATTTTTTGGTGAAATTTCAGTGTATGTGTCTAGTTCTGGTGGCATATGACCCTGATTTCCTTACATGGGCCAGATTTTAATCTGGTCACCAAATGATTACTTGCCTAACCCTGCAAGGTTCACCAGCTCTGCAAGAAAGCCTTCAGAATCTTGAGTTATAGAAATAATTTGGAGGTCCAATTTATTCTTTCTATTTCTTCATTATTTCATCCTTCGGATGAGCCCAGTAATAACTGCCAGTAGCAGAGGGTTATTGGAAAGATTAGTTAATATTCATACAATGTTTGGAATGTGTGATACATTTGCTTTCCAGGCTTTGTTTAGGCAGCAGATGGAATGATCAGGTACATTCATTTAAGCTGCCCTACTGGAGACTTCTAAGTGTAACATCTTATACGCTGACATTTATGTAGAGGAAAAATACATATGTAGAAGGAGTGCAACTGCCTTCTCTGGCAGAAAGCTATTTATTCACCTCTTGTAATGGAAAATAATAGAAGACAGAAGGACGACTGGGCTGAGAAAACAATTGTCAGTCAATTATGGAAGGCGAATGAAAGCTAAAAACAATCAGCTAGAAAATACACATTAGATGTCAAATTCAGTCCAGCGTCAGTGCCTGCTGAAACAGGCTTTGGGAGAAGTTGCTGATTATCCACTGGTGACTTGAACTACCCCAGCCGTACTGGAAGGCTACTCTCTGAGGGGTAGATCGGCTTAGATCAAGGGGCTGAAAGGCATTCAGTTTGTAACCAGGTTGTTGGAAAGTCAAGTTCAACAAGAAGTGTGTGTGTGTGTGTGTGTGTGTGTGTGTAGAACGGGACAGGAAAAATTTCTTTCAGTATATAGTGAAAGGCAAATGATTAATGATTTAGGATTCTTTTCACACTGCAGTAAAAATTAATTAAAGATGTGCTGCCTTTAGGCAAATTCTCTGCTTACAATGATAAATATGGAAATGTGCTTCATTTTGCAGAATGAAAACCATTGTCTTTACAACACACAGAAATGAATTGTATCCACATCAAGTTTTATGTAAACACTCTGAAATTCAATTGGTAAGGGTTCAGCTGAATGTCTCTCTATGATTAAAGAAAAGCAATACTGGTGGTAGCATCTTCAATAGCAATTACATTCTCTCACTTAAGAAAAGAATTGGAAAGAAAAGATTTTTGTCATCTGTGGACATAAGGGCAAGTGAGGGGGAGAGGAAGGATCAACAAATACTTTCAGTAGCTAAATATATTACAATTATAGTGAATGCGAGGCGAAGTATTTTTTGTTTTGTTTATTAAACTTAATGTGTTAGATGTGAGCTCTGAATCTATTATTGCAAATAGGCCCCCAATCGCTTATCCCTTCTGTTCTTACAAAATGCAGCTACCAGAGTAATCTTCCTTACTATTGACACAGAGACGTAATTCCTCTTTTCAAATCCCACTGGCTGTCAATCTATTATTGCATTAAATAAAACCGCTTGTTACCCTTTTCAAACTCCAACATAACTTTGAACGTAACCACAGCTTGCTTTTCCTCCCTTCCTTTCCCTTCCCTCCCTTCCCACAGCTGCCGTCTCCAGGGTGGTGGGAATATTCCCTGTCTTTCCTGCTGGTTGCCTGCCCTCCCGCACAGCAGCCGCACGAGGCTGTCCTAGAACCTGTCCTTGGACCACACGCGGCTCTTATCTTCTCCGCCTCTGACTATCCTCTCAGATCAACCTCTGCCACGCTGCCAGAAGTGACTTGTTCAGAAAGTGCCTTTCATCTGCTTTCTGCTTGCTCACCTGTCCTTCAGGCTCGCAGAGCCTGCTGCAGCTTATAATGATGGTAAAGTAAACCAAGCTAAAAAAAAAAAAAAAGGAAAAAAAAAAGAGTATATAGAAAATCGTCTTCATTAGGAACCTGAGTATGCCCCAGCTATTCATATTGAAAATTGCTTTAATGCTGCTCCTGATTTACTGTTGAGTGAGTGTGTGTAGGTCCGTGTATGGCACATCCACTAGAGAATTTAATTGGCTAAATGAGGATAGAAATATTCTCGGGAACATTTCTCGTTCCCTGAGGAATCTGAGGATAAAGGGAAGGAGACTGCAACTGGGAGCTACGCGTGTAACTGCTTGCCAGGAAGAAAACAGAACTGTCTGATGCAGCTGAAGTACCAGCTCTGGGTGGGAGCTGTCTCTGTGCCCTCTTGCAGCCCTGCCTGTTGTCTTCTCTTTTGGGTGAATTATCCTTGTGTCCTTGCTGTGTTGACTGGTCTAGCAAAAGCGACTTGCACAAGGGCACCCATGTAGTGCAATTATGCTGGCATCAGTGGAATTACTCACCGAAGAAGCTGTGTGATCTTAAGAATTAAAAAAAAGACATAGTTAAGACCCAGAGAGAAAGATATACTGGGTTCATGCAAATAAAGCAAAACACAGCTATCATTTTTGGCATGAAAGGAAATTCTCCTGTAATATGGGTAACGATGATATGGAACTAAAAATTCTAGGAAACTGACAGATGACTTTTTAGCACCTCTGAGGATGAATGTTTTGATGTAGGCGTAATGTGCTAATGAATTAGCCTTTCAAATTCAAATGGAGCAAATCTGCCTCATTCTAGTCCTGGAGCATGGGAAGTATTTGTTCAGACTTAAAAACTATCATCTGCTGTAGCAAACTATGTCAGAAGTGGAAATTTCCTCTTGGTCAATAGCAAGTTGATTTTGAGTGCATGTTTCAGAAGTGACAGCAAGTAAAATGCGTGTAGCCTGGCATGGTTTAGGGGCACATTTCACTTAGGTTTCAGTCAGTGTTGTTGATGCTTGGACAGAAAAATGACACCAGCTAGAAACAGATGAGAAGATGAGTTGAACTTGCTTGGGAAGACTGCACTGAACTCGGGTTCCCGGGGCCTGTGACAAAACCTGCTGCATAAAGTGCCTGCCCTTGGGATGCATTCATGGCTGCCTATAAGGTTTGTCCTCCCTCCTCAAAGTAGAGCCAGGTCTGCCATTCAAAATCCTCTTAGAAGTCTTAGAAGCCAAGTAATGTCTGATGAGTGATGTTGATGAGCTGGAGAGGGACACTTTGTCAGGAAGTGTAGTGACAGGACAAGGGGTAATGGCTTTAAACTGAAGGAGGGGAAACTTAGATTAAATGCCAGAAAGAAACTCTTTCCTATGAGGTTGGTGAGACACTGGAACAGGTTGCCCAGAGAAGCTGTGGCTGTCCCACCCCTGGAGGTGTTTAAGGCCAGGCTGGATGGGGCTTTGAGCAACCTGGTCTGGTGGGAGGTGCCCATGGCCAGGGGCTTGGAACTCAAAGATCTTTAAGGTTCATTCCAACTCTAACCATTCTATGATTCTATGAGGGAGGGCATTAGATCTGCTTAATTCTAAAAACAGAAATATTTAATAGGGAAGATTTTTGACTACAAGCAAAAATCCTGCTGGAAAGATATATAAGGTTGTCATGGAGCCCTTTTCGGTGAGGGACATTGGGAACCCTTGGTCCAGAATCCATCATCCTCATTTACTACGCCCTGTAGCCATGAGAGTCTGTGGGCTGGGGCTTAACAAGAGGTTTTTCCTGTGCCTGCTCTGCAACTCGCAGCCCTTTCAGTTCTGTCTCTGCCTTCGCAGGGCTCTGACGTGAACCAGTTCACTGAGGTGATGCAGGTTGGAATAGAAACTCCTCTCAAAAAGGGAGAAAAAGAGAGAGGCATTATTGCATGTAACTGTTTACAGCGGCAAGGGACCTGTGAATTGTCTTAAATGGCCAGCAGCAGCTCAACCTCTCCTAGGCAGGGGAGTGAGTGAGGGTTTGTACTTACAGGCAGTAATTACAGCTGCTGCTCATTCCCCACTCCAGAGAAATTAAGTTGCTCCTGATTTAACCTGTAGTTTCGTGCTGCAGAGTGTTACGTCTCGGTGCCTGTTGACTTTCTAATTTTTCCTCCCTGGCTCCACCACGCAGCACCTCCCCTTCTTCGTGCTGTGTCAGCACAAGTCTTTGTTCCTGTGAAGTGAATTGGGAGTTAGGGAACTAATCTGACTTTCAAAACAAAACAAAACAGCACAAAAAATAAGCCCACAACAAACCCGATTACTTCTATGCCTAAAAACCCTGTGATGTGAGGAGTATGGACCTGAGTGTAGCACCTCTTTTTTGGGAAACTTGGGGTTATTATGTGTGTGCCCATCAGCTAACCTTATTCCATGCTCCACGGGGATAATGGGAGTCAGAGAACAAGTGGTGTAAAAAAGCCTGACTATCCATCAATTCCATCCTTTCTGTTAGGCACATTGTCACTAAACATTAATAAAATCTTATTGTAACTCAGCTTTAAACCTCCGACATCAGCAGAGCTATGCCATAACTAAATACAAATCTTATTAGGAAAAAAGCATTGCCTTTTATGTTTTCCCTTAAAGAAAAAAAAACATTCCACTGTTGCATTCATCGCTAACAGACACACTATTATTTCAGTAAACAGTTTATAAACATTAAAAGCAACTGAGTGAGGTTTATGGGATTTAAACACACTTTTCATTATTTGTTAACAGGATTTGGTTTCTGCTTGCCACTTCAAACATCCCTCTTGAATACACTTTTCTTCAGTTTTATGTCTTGAAAGAAGACAGAAAAAAAATCTGGTTTACCTGAGCTGGATTTTCTCGGGGGGGGAAAAAAAAAAAAGAAAACCAGCAACAAGACCTGATGTCAATGACAGGATAAGCAGCTGTACAAACATTGTGCAATATGCTAAAAAGCATCTTCAATGAATGCTCTCTAGTTAAACTATTATTTCTGTCATGAATATTTCAGTTGGGAAGTTTTAAACATTGACTCTAATTAAGAGGCTTGCTAAGAAGAAAGTGGTTATAACTTGATTTCCCTTTGACTAGCCTCATCATGCATTCAGCAACAAATTATTTCTTTTCTTGACACAAGTGTGATGTTTGCTGGTGTCAGTTACTGCCAGTACATAGACAAATGCTTATGGGCTGAAAGGTTAATATGCCATACATTGTGCCTTTGCAGTGACAAGCAAAATTTGCAACTGTCTTCTTTATATTTATGGCAAAATATTTATCTTTTCTATAGACAGGAGAGCCCAGAAATATTTATTGATTTTATTGACAGATTAACAATTCGTTTTAAAATGCATGATCCTTATCCACCAACTCCTATTTTTCACTTTATTGCGCTGATTTAATAGTTTACTTGTGATGGGAATGGGGTAAGAGAAGTCAATAATAATTTAGTTGGATAAATATCATGCAAGAAGTTCCATAAAATAACGATCTTGCAAAGAAATCCCCCTGGCTGGGGTTTAACATGTTGTGTCCTCTGAGAACTACTGGGAGACTCTTTAGGATGCACAGGAGCATCTCTGTGGAAGGAAAGACGACAAATTCACTGACCTCAGTATAAATGCTCCAAGGATGAAGGCTTGAAAAATTGTGATAAAAAGGAATGCTTGCTGGTACAGAGCAGGAAGGAATGGAAAGTTTCACTTATCTGAGTTGATGAAACTTGGTGGCTGATAAGATCTGAACATTATGAAGACTGCAAAATCACTGGGGATACAGGGGAATGAAGTATATTTCAGTAGCTGCCAAAGCTGTGGTATAGCTAGATCAGTGTATAAACTAAATTGAAACAAAGCCACAGCAATGCCTTGTCAAGATTTCACCATCAAGCAAAAATGCAGCAGCAGATGAGGCAAAAGTGAAGCAGATTAGGAGCTTTTGACAGTTTCTGAGTCAGCTGGTGGCGGTTACCAGCGTGGAGGTTTGCATGGTGTCTAGCAAGCCCTTCTTATCAACCATATCAGCTTTGTAGAGTTTATTCTTACTTTTTTGCTCATATTACAGCTTCACGGAGAGGGCTGCACTTTCAGCCAATGAGCAAAGAACATATCAATAGCAGATTAATAGAGAACTGCTGCACGGTTCAGCAAGATGGTTACAAACTGGATTTGTTGTCTGTAATTTTTCAAGTGCTGAAAAAAAATAATAACTTGGGTGGAATGATTACAGTCAAGAGAAACCAATTAAATAGATTTGTGTCCCGTGGAATGTCTCAAGTGTATTCGTCTCTATGTAAATGCTGCTTTCAAATAGTCAGAAGAAGCCTCTTTACAGCCATTCCTCTCTGAAAAATTGTAAATAAAATGGCGAGGCTATTGGTGGATTCATTTGTTTGAGGTGTTCTTCAGCTTTCAAACATAATCAAACTCTTTAAGAAAAATAAGGTGTTCTCTATAAAAATGTAAAATTAAGTGATGACTCAACTTTTGACCCTGCTGGTGAGTCTTCTGTGTGATGTGTTTTCCGTGGCTGGAGTGTGCTTAAAACAAAACAAGGAAATTACATATTCAAAACCTGCAGTATTAAGGTTGCAAGGTCAAGCGCTCCAGAGATAAGAAACGCCAGTTTAGGTTCCCATCTGCATCTTATTTTGTCCCTATCTGGCTATTTATGTTATTAGCTTTTTTTTTGATAACACGTACAAATTTTTTTTTTTATGTTATTTAGCATATTTAAGCCCCTCTTTTTTTTTTTTTTTTTTCCCTCCCTTTGACTACATAGCCATGCTATTAAAAAGTCCTGATTTCTGTAAAAAAATATTCTGGATGAACTGGCAGGCTGTTTGTAAAGCAGTAGCATGTTTTGGAATCACATTCACAACCATATCAGGTCTTCTTATTCCTGAAGAAGCTACCACCACAGGTCTGTCTGCACTGACATAGTCACCTCTAGGCTTCCTGAGCCTCATTCTTTACCTGTGTCCTACCTATCATTCCTGTTGGTTTTGTCCAAGTTATATGATCTGTATGCAAATTGAAGCCTTTTTATGATGCAGGTTCTTTTCAGGCTGCTCCGTGCTTTGTGCAGTGGTGATGAAGCTGGGAGAAAGGGCTGGAGTTTAAGGTTTTTTGGGTGGGGTGGGACCAGTGCGGACTGCCTTGCTGTACTGAACAGCTGAGACATGTACCGATGAAAGGAGCGGGGTATAAGTGAAGGAGAGATACTAACATTCCAGAGGTGGGTCCAGAGGAGGCCATGAGGATGGTGAGAGGACTGGCAGACCTCTCCTATGAGGACAGGATGAAAGAGTCAGGATTGTTCAGCCTGGAGGACAGAAGGCTCTGGGGAGACCTTAGAGCAGCCTTCCAGTACCTAAAAGGGACTACGAGAGAGGTGGGAAGGGATCCTTCATCAGAGAATGGAGTGATAGGACAAGGGACAACAGTTTTAAACTGAAAGAGGGGAGATTTAGACTAGATAGCAGGAAGAAATTCTTTGCTGTGAGGGTGGTGAGACACTGGAAGAGGTTGCCCAGAGAAGCCGTGGATGCCCCATCCCTGGAGGTGTCCAAGGCCAGGCTGGATGGGACTTGGAGCAACCTGGTCTGATGGGAGGTGTCCCTGCCCATGGCAGGGGGGTTGGAACCTGATGATCTTTAAGGTCCCTTCCATCTCTAACCATTCTATGATTCTATGAATATTTTCTCTTAAAGTAAGATATTCAGTTCCTGCACTTTTGCTTGTGGTAAAACATAGATGACACTTTTATAAGTTCGAGAGTAATGATTAGCATTGAACAGAAGCATAGTTACAGGGAATTCCCAAGTTTATACTGGGCTGTCAAGGTGAATAGACTATACCTACAGGATGTTTCTCGTTCAATGTTTCTGACTGCTGACCGGAGAAATTTAGGGTCCTTGACCCTGATCAATACAAAGACAGCACATGGTAACTTAAAGGTTGACCCTATTTATTGTTGTAAAGGCAAGCTGTATACTCAGAAGGGTGTATAATCTCTGTTGGTTTCTGTACTGTATTACATTGAACTGAGGCCTCAAAATCTGAATGAAACCAAATTTCAGTGAAAAGAATGGGAAAATATCATGTCACAGCACTACAGAACTATTGGTTTGAGCTCTGTAACAAGGTTTTGTAAAGTTTCTTAGAGACAAGCACAAATGAAAGTACTTGAGGACAATGGAAGACAAAAAAGTACTTGGAAAAAAAGGTTAAAATGGAATACATATTTTCCCAAAAGTGCAATATCATTGGTTAAACTGTTGTCTTTGTTTGAATAGGAAATATTTTTAGAGAAGTAAATCTACTACAGTACTACCCAGGTAATTAGTAATTAAACTACTGAAGACAAAGATTGGTACAAGAATTACAAGGAAGTGAAGAACCAAATAAAGCAGAGATGATAATGGATTTTGTTAAAGGGGAAATATTATTAATGAAACTCCTCCAGGATCAGCCTTGCAACTGATATAATGCAAAATTTGCATTAATAATCTCCGCACAAAGTTTAACTTGGACACGGGGAAAATACTCCAATGACCCTTCTGTGAGGCATGGGTGAGGTTTTCTCTGGAGTGGTCATAGGTGCCTAAACCAGGGAGTTGGTGAAGGCAGTGGAGAGAAAAAGTCACCTCCGGAGGCTGGCCCATGGCACCTGGGTTACCTTCCTGCTCTGAATCGCTCTTTTAACTACAGAGAGGGAGTCATGGTGTGGCAGGTGGCCTATCTTCCTGCTGTAAGGAATAATGACATTGTTTATTACGCGTGGTTGCAAACCCTAATTCAGGCCTGTTCTAGTCCTTGTTCACAGTGTTAAAACAGGGCTTGAACATGGGCTGTGAAACCTGCTAGCCCCCTCTGGAGATTCTACTTGAGTCCATAGATAATTTAAATGTACATGAAAGGACTTGCCTAAAGCCAGTGTATTTCAAGTACTCTGCTTCTTAGGTCTTTAAAGGACGCTTTTGCAGTAAGTTTCCTTTTGTTCCTGCAAAATACAGTTGTAGGACAATAGGACAATATCTAATTCTCAGTCTCACCAGTACTGACCTGCCACTTCACAGGCAGGTCAGTACTTTGTGAGGCTTTCCCTCACAAATCAACTTAATTAAATTAGAAGAAGAGCAATTGCGATCAGCTTCTCCCTTACCTTTGTGTTTGGTGCTCCCTTTCCAGAATTTGCCTTGTTTAAAAAAAGCCCAAGCTCAACTTCTTTCCCCACCCTGATAATTGTTAAGAATCTAGCTGAAAATCAATAGTATAATAGTTGCAGCAGTACAAAAGGCACTGAGGAGTAACAAAAGCTGGATGTAATCTTTTTGTATTTTATTATATTTATTTACGGCTCTCTCTCCAGCTCCTGACTGCTTGTTGCTATCCCCTATATCATCACCTGTAACCTGCTAGGTTGGATGCATGGGATTCAGTGGGCGGGAAGGACTGGTTGATTTTGTTTTCTTTCTGTCCGGGTCATTTCTGTAATCCATTTTATGCTTTGGGCCCACAGGCGGCAGTGTGATGGGAAAGGTTACAAATTGCAACTCAGTTTAAAACAAGGAGGCAGAATGCCCCAAATTTTCTAAATTTCCTAAAGTTTAACACACAGCATAGCGGTGACATTTGTCTTCCCTTAGTCTTTCTTCCCTGTGGCCAGACCTGGCAATGGAATCAGATGGTATTCAATTCATATATACCACTGATCAATCCTTGTAAAAGACCCAAATTTCTCTCTGAAGGGAGTTGGCTTAAGCTACTAGTGCTGGTTTGGACACAAAATACCATGTTGTTGTTCTCTAAAGTACCCTGCACTAGGTATGTGCAACAAGCACTGTTGTCTATAAAGGTCTGGTCACATGTTTTTCTAGAGGGGCAGAGAATGATATCAGAATGAACAGTATGAGGCTAAAATAGGTTTCTTCAGACTACAGAGCATTGAATTTTCCTTGTAAATACTCTGTATTTTTAAAAAAAGAAAAAAATGCTGTAGAGGCTAAGGGATATGTAGTGTAAGGCAGTGAAGTGTTGAAGAGACTTCCAAAAACAGTAGTGGAGGTAAACAACTTATGAGTCCCATTCTGAAGACTGATCTGCTTATGAAAAACATGATTTTTTGGCTCTTACAATATACATGGTTTTGTTGCCTATGTTAGGAATTGTTCTAACATACTGACCAGTGTATGCATCTTCTAGTTTTCTAAATTATGACTATTTACTCTGAACAAAAACATTTACTAGTTTAGCTAATGTGAACCAGTTACCAAAAGAACTTGTACCTTCATTTGACTGCTTAATTTTGAACTTTGAACCTGTGCCTGCAAGATTTTGCATGAACTTTATTTAAAGAAATTGCAAGCATCTATAATGATTGCAGTAAGTACAAGCTCAGCATATTGTGAAGTACATATGGGTTACAAGGAAATGTGCTATCACCACCTATATTCAAATAAGATCTCAGAAGACTGTGTGCTGTTAGCTGATAGAATATTTTTCGGCTATTCAGTCTATGGAATAGCAGTTCCCAGCAGCTGTCACCAAATTAGGGTCTTGAGCTAGTTTCAGCCTGAGCAGAGTGTAGCGATTTGGCAGGAATTGCAAATGAGCAGCCTTTACTGATTTGCCTTGTGGGATACGAACAGCAGAGTGCTTCAGGGGTTAACCCTGAGATGCAGCAGATAATTTGGGAAAGACTTTNGAGAATATTTTGGGAAAAGTTTTTTTTTTTTCTTTTTTTTTTTTTTTTTTAAAATAAAAAGTATATTTGAACAGGAGACTCTTCAAAACAATAGATACTGAAATAGGGAATGCGTAGATAAATTATGCATTCAACGCGAAAGATCTCACATCATATAGGATTGTTTTGTCTCTAAGAATGTCGTGCTGAAAGGGAGACGTCAGAAAATGGAGCACTCAGAAGAATTGCATGCACATCTAGCTTAGTTTCACTACAGCCCTGCCCTAATTATTTAAAACCAGCCTAGGACGAGAGTGTCTATCAGTCCCTCTATTTACACCACCTTTAAGTTTTCTGTGGAGACGGTGAGCGAAGTTGCCATGGTGTTCTGTAGCTTAGATTCTTGTTTTAGGAGTAGGTACATGATCACCAAATTAATTTTGAAGCAAGCTATTGTAAAGCCAGCCAACAAAAAAAAAAAAAAAACAACCAAAACCAAAACCCCAAAAAAATACCCAAACAAAAAAAAAAAAATTGAGAATCCTGGAAAAGACTGATCCTGAAGGTAAAAAAGTCCAAAATCCATCATCACGCTGCTGCCAGTAAGCTACTGTTAGCACATGCTTAGGCATATGCCTTTCCACATTTGCAGATGTCACTGATGCTTCAGAGGTTTTGGGGAGTAGAATGCATAAAAACCAGTTATCACTATGGCCATTAACTTCTAGGTTTGGAAAGTCTTTTGCATTATGATCGAGAACTTTCTTCCAGACGACAGCCAGAGGCAGTAAAAGAAAGATAGAGTCTTGAGGGAGATAGGACCCACACATAATTGCATGACAAATTATAAAGACAAGGTTGGGCTTAGGATGTGTAATGCGATGGTGCTGAAATAGAATCCATTTCCATATAGTTCATGCAGGACTATTGCCGTTTGCAGTAACCATCTTTGCAAGGCAGAAAATACTTTCTTTGCATCACGAAACATGTTTTCTTCCTGCATTAGTGTTTATATATTTTTTTTTTTTCCTCATGACCTAATCTAATTCTGAGATATAAACATACTTTGCAGGGGGATTCATATAGGTTTAATACAGCTTCAGTGGACTGTCCAATGGGAACTGGATCGGGTCCTTACCATGTTTGTGGAAAAATGTTGACATCAGAACTCACATAAAGGTATTTTAAAATGTTTTATTTTACATCATTATCTCTTTGAGCCATAATTCTTGTGTCTGAAATACAGTCGTTCCAACATCATTATTTCTTTGAGCCATAATTCTTGTGTCTGAAATACAGTCGTTCCAATTAGGCCGCAAAAGAGTAAATGGGAAAAAGAATAACTCATCCAAGAATCACCCTTTACCAAAGATACCGCTTACTTTCACAGGTAGGAAAAGATGTTAACCTTAAAATAGCCAGCGGAAGATACAGGCCATGCTTGTTGGGAGCATCCTGCCAGCTGTTTATGAGCAGCAAATCCCTCACTGTCTTCTTTTTGCAAGTGCTGGAATGTTTGTAAGTAAAATAGTCTACACTTGTAGGGCTCAGTGAATGGCAGGTTCTTGTCATCTGGAACAGGGAAGGCTTAGCTTGTGTTACTTCCCACTCTGATTGCCTGGGCTGCTGATTGAGGGAGCACACACCATTCATCAATGAGGCTTGCTATTTGAGGGCATACTTTTGGTCCACCCTCTACTGGCTGAAGCAGATGGGAGAGGGAATCCTCACAATGAAAGCAAATTGCTGTTCACACTTCCCGTGAGATGTACAGCACAAATGCACCAGGTCACCCCTTGGACTACTTTATTATCAGAGGCTAAAGGAAGCATTAAATTTACTTAGCACCTACTACTAATTGCTTGGCAGATTTCGAGTGAGCTGGAAAACCAAAATGTGTGTATCCTTGAAAGAATGCACCTTAAATATTAAGGTCAACTCAGGGCCTGTTGATATAAATTACCTTCCTGATATTTCCTAATAAATGAAAGAAAATATGAGGCATAGCATAAATAAGTGTCTTCCAATGCAGATTTAGAAAAATTTGGTCTGATCGCCACTCTGTAAACTATTTATCATGAGACTGATAGATGGTAATCATAACTTATCCTTATACTTCCCAGAAACACCACTTCTGACACCAAAAATGTTAATGTTGGACCCTTTTTATTCCATAATGTGGAACTGGAATATAGCTCTTTATTGCTTCCCACTGTCTCTTTTCTTTTCCCAAACAATGCAAGACATAATGTAGACCTTTTAGTTCTATAATAGGAAGACATTCTATTATTCTATAGTAATATTTAGCAAAAACCAATGAAGCAAAGTCCCTTTATTGAACCTGAAATAATTCAAAACAATGCAGAAAGATTTAGCTGGGTGTGTGGATTGGAAACACGGGAGGCTATTGGCAAGCATATGGTAATATATCATAGATTCAAATGAAAAAGTACTATATGCACAAAAAGGAAATATAGAAATATAGAATCCTGGCTGAGAAACAAAAAAGGTTTGTGAGTTATTGTCTGAAAAGTCTGTCAAATCCTGTGTGTAGTGCAGTTGTAGTGCTGAAGACAAGCATGTTTCTCAGCTTGTACTGTTAAGAGGATAAAATCAATGATGGATATACTATTTCTGTCTAAAATTGTGGTTACACCTCACCCTGAATATAATGTGAAGTACTGGTATAATGCAACTTTATGGTGTACGCCACTGACTTTGAGAACACAGAAAGGTGCAATAAAATAAAATAAAAAAAAAAGCTCAGATTGTAAGGATTTACACAGAAGAAAAGTTTAAATTAGACTTTATTCTAATTCAAAGATGAAAAGAGTCACTGTAATTTACTGAAGATTCATATTCCAGGAGTTAGTGAATGTAAAACACAGAGGCACAGCTGAAATGCAATTATATAAAAATACCACAATATATAATTTGCTAAAGTAGTGGAAGCAAGCAAGAAATAATAAAAATAGGTTCAGGCAGATGATAGAAAGCATAATGTTACACTAAGGATAGCTGCTGAAAGAACCAAAAATAATGAGAATACAAGGGCACAGTCTCTGGTAGTAAAGACAGCCTCACGTCTTGCTTCTGCATTACCTTTTACCGGGGAGCAGTGACCAGTTGAGAGGCTGGTCTATAAAATAAAACGATATGAGATAAAAATATTTTCTTATTCTTCCTAAAGCCTTTTTTCCAGTGATCCAACGGAGGTGGAAATCTTGCCAGCAGAGCAGGGCAATGGATACTAATGAATAGGGAAATAGGTAAAGCCAGTCTACAAATTTCAGAAAAAGGCATGTATGTTTTCACGCTGGAAAGGCAGAGAGGGCTAAAAGTAAATTGAAAGGAAAAGTCGACAATGGTTGTGAGTGTCAGAAAATATTTGGTTTGGTATTTATTTGGACATAAGTGATAATTTTAAATTATTGCTCTGGAAACATTGGTTTTATGTGTCTCCCACCATAATAATAACTGCATCTTAAAAACAATGAATGTGTCTATCTTCATAACTTGATTTTGATTTGGGAATTTTGCCCTTATAGTGGAGGAAATTATTGCTCACGATCCCATAGGAAACCTGAGTCAGAGCAGGGAACCACAAACAGCCTGATCTTCTCACTACTGAGCAGGTTTTTCCAGTTTGCTCATAGTTAATCTCTCTCTAGAACAGACTTTTGTTGGGTTTTTTTGGTTTTGTTTGAGTTTTAAACTTTATGCTCCTGGAAGCAGGTCTGAATAAGGGAAGTCATGGAAATACTCACAGAGCCTGGGTTTGTGGAAATAATGTTTTCAGTGTAGAACCTCAGAATTTAATAGTGTCAGGAAACCAATCACTTTTGACTCCAGAATATAATAAGGAAAATTAAGTGTTTGCAGGGGAGCTTATAAGGGAAAATAAATTCTTTAATGGTATGACAGGAAAGAGGCTTAGGTTGTGTGATGACACATTACACAATCACAGAATGATATGGTGTTGGAAGGGACTTCTGGAGATCATCTAGTCCAACCCCCTACCAGAGAAGGTCCACTCATGGCAGGTTGCACAGGAATGTGTCCAGCCGGGTTTGGAATGTCTCCAGAGACTCCACCACCTCTCTGGGCAGCCTCTGCCAGGGCTCTGCCACCCTCCAAGTGAAGAAGTTCCTCCTCATGTTGAGATGGTGCTTTTTATGTTCAAGTTTGCTTCCATTTCCTCTTGTCCTATATTCCATGTAGGACACTTGAAACTGTGGAAAGGAGCCTTGTATTTCTGTAAGTTTCCTACCCACAAAGTTCATCACTTCAAAGTGGCTTAATGGTGCCAAAAAGCAGAATGTATGAAATGTGGCTGTTCTATGGCTGGGGTATAGATAGAACTGAAATGGTGTCATCTGGACTGGGAGCTGAAGGTCAGCATAAAACTGGATTTAGAGGATTTAGATCCATGCACATGGTTTTGAGTGACCTGCTACTGTTTATGTGGACATCAGGAAGTCAGACAATAATTAGCTGGGATGCCAGTCTAAGATTTAGTATAATATATAGACTGAGCTTGGCCAATTGCATTTTCTTATGATTACTGTGTTTCACCACATAAAAACGGTAGTTCCATAGTCCTGACGACTCCTGAGCAGAGGCAAAAATTAAAGACCAGTGTTGTAAAATGCTTAACTCCTAAATTCTGGCAGTAAATATGACTTTAAAAGAAGATTTGAGGCAGTCAATTTACTTACCGCTTGGTGATCCCAAAAGCAGGTATTTTGGATAGAAGCAGAGCAGCATATGTGCTGCTTAAGATAAATACTGTAAGCTGTTTAAATAAAACTATATTTTCTCTTTTTAATATAGGGTAAGAGCAATAGCTCCTATATTTGGCATTCTTAACATTTCCTCTTAGAGGAATTCTGACCTGTAGATTAAAGAAATGATTTGTTTTCTTGCAATCTTTTTAAATTTTGTTTATTCCTCTAACCTCACCAAAGTTTAGTTTAGTTTTCCAGGGGGAAGGAGTTGAAAGTGTGTCTCCAATCAACTATCCAAACATCATACAGGAAAAAATGCTTTCTAGAAATGAGGAATCCTTCTCTCTAAAATGATAAAACTTTTCATCTGAAGCTTGATGACCTATGAGAGAAAAAGATTAATTTTTATATATACTTGAAACTGAGATTAGTATAATTTTTTTTAAAAAAAACTCAGTTTTTTTAAAAGTTCTAAAAAGTACTGGGAGGTTTAAAATTGATGTGTGTGTAAACAGTAAGAATACAAAAAAATCAGAAACAGCTCCAGCAAAGATGAAACAGAATTGGTGAAGAACAGCATTTCAGTTCCCTCACAAAATCAGTTTGCCCATATTTCTGACTGCATAATTACAAAATACATTGTGTTCTAAAGTGAACATCTACCAAAATTGATGAGAGAATTAGCAAAGTAGTTGGAGTCTCCTAAAATTTTCTGGTGATGATAATTGCAGGGATTTCGCTGGCAGGTTTTCCTTATTACCAGAGCTGTAAGGACTGTATTTTCTAGAAAGCCATCAAAAAAGGAATTTTGTATGTTGAGTTTTGAAAGAGAATATGAATACGCTAAAGAGAATACGCTAGTAGCAGAACTGGGCAAAAAATGTGACACCAAATTAAGCTCTGCAGGGACTGCAAAGTTTCAGCTAAACTAAAGTATTCCAAGGAGTAATTTTAGTAGAAAAAAATTATTGGCAATTTTTGTTAAAATTGGATGTATTGGCTTTCTTAAGAGGCAGTGAATTTTAACAGACAACCGTACACAATGAACTTCAAAAACATACTTCACAGTTAAGCTGTGTCTCTTGATCTTTTCTTTACTTTGTGGGTGTCATGGTTTCAGCCAAATTTACCAAAACCAGACAGACAGAAGGCCCTTCCTCCCCCGCAAAAGGAAAAGAGTGGAAGAGGATAAAAAGATTTACAAGTGAACTAAGCTACTTTAATGAAGTACTAATGCTATAATTAAAACAAACAAAAAAAAGGAAGAAAATAATGAAATAGATACAATATATACAAAACCGTATCAAGCTCCCAGGATGATGACCACGTCACCAGCAGGCATCAGGAAGTTCCAGACGGGACTCTGTGACGGACAGGAGCTGGATTACAGCTCTGGAGTCAGGAATGTTCAGATTGGGGTCAAAGGCAAGGGTCCTCCTTGGACATCAGCCATTGAAGAGAGTTGACCCTTTGATCCCTCAGCTTTTATACTCAGCATGATGCAGATGGGATGGAATACTCCTGTCGGTCAGTTTTGGGTCACCTGTCCTGTCTGCTCCTCCCCACAGGGGTGACCCCTCAACACTTTTTTGCTTCCCCTCCAACAGGGCAAATAATGGAATTCCCTGCCCTTGGTGATTCTAGCAATAAGTATAAGCAAGGGCCTCTCTGCACCATCCCTTGGTGTGATCAGGTCTGATCACCCTGAGAGTGAAGAGTTTCTGAACAATCTGCTGTTAATTTCAGACTTTAGTTAGTTAGAAGAAGCCCAGCTAAAAAGTAAAATTGTAAAACAGAAAATTGATTCGTTTTACCTCAAACCAGGACAGCGGGTAGCCTGAACCCTACTGCCTTTAACAAATATGTTCCAAATAAGCCATTTTGGTTTGTTTATACCAAAACAATTAGCTACAGAAATATGCATTTTTGTTCAGAGTTCATTTTAGAGTAAAACCAATGGGTGATTTTTTTTCTCCTAAGTTATACTGTTAAACTCAATGAGTTAAAAGGATCCCAACTCATGAAGATGAGGTCGCACGAGCACAGTTAGTTGCATTCTGGGGAACGGAGCTCAGAAATAATGAGACACACAGCAGCCAGCAAATCTTTGCACCCCGTGAAAACTAGAAAGTGGTTTTTTTTGTCGCATTTCATAGGGGTTCAGGAGGGAGAAAAACTTCATGCAGGCACCTGGGATGAAGGAAAGATCCAGCCAGAGGTCAACAGAAAGACATGAAAGAGGGAAGCTGCCCTAACCCTTTGTGCAGCAGCCAAACAGAAAAGTTTAAGATTCTCACTGGGCCTTCCTAATTTTCTTTTTTCTCCCTCCATCAAGGCAATACAAGTGGGAGATAAAGGAGCTAAAGGAGGAGCTATGTTGATGGGGCTGGAATGCATGGACTTTCTGGGGCTGGTTGTGGAGGGGATACCTGAGGACCACGCAAGGACCCTCAGTAAGCTCTGGGAAGTGTTGGACATATGGGTCTTATCCCAAAGAAAATTAAGGTACATGTGAGTTTCCTCCCATTTCTTGATGCAAATGCTGTTTAAAATGTTAATTTTAACTAATATTTGAACTTACAGTTAGATATTTTTAAAGCCATCTTTGTAATGCTGAAGTTAAGGTGTTTGCTGTCTTTGTGGACATGGGAGGTCAGCAGAAGGATACTAGTGAACATGATTGGCAATATAAAAACTGAAATATATAAATTTTGACTTTTCCTCGGGTTTGACAAGTGAATTTTGAGGCTTAGTAATTACAGTCATGCATAGAAAGATTGTTAAACTCCCATAAGTGAAAATGGATGCATTTCACATAGTAATCATATATCTATTTTTATCTATATTTGTTCCCTTTTCTCATCAGAAGTCGTATCTAGCTAGAATTTGAAAACTGTGAGCATTTGTCTTGGGATATCTGAACAGCCTGAAGTCATTCAGGCAACCTTATCTCTATGCCTGAGGTTATATGGACAGATCAATGGAAAAAGACTATGTGCAGTGACTGAGATGCACCTTGGACAAATCAAACTCACTCAATATATACTAGATATCTTAGGCAGATTTCCACCTCTGAAATCCTGGAAAAAAATACAGGAACCCTGATTTTCCACTCTGCACAGATAAATTGAAACGGAAGTGAAGTCCTGAATTTGTTTTGCTTTTTGCTTTCGACTAAATACTCCAGTCATATTCCTTTTTCTCTGGCAACTGGGAAGACATATGAGAGGGAGAGGAAAGAAGCAGCTCTCCAAGAAGGCTTGGGGGACAGATTGTATCCTCAGCTGTGCTATGTATTGGGTAGAAATCCCCCCCATTCTAAAGCATTTTGAGATCCTAGGGCTAAAAGTGGTTCTGTAATGAAGCTTTATTGTAATTATTATTGTTCATATTTAAATGTTCTGCTTTTTTTTTTTATGATTCTAATTAAGAGAAAAGTAAGAAAAAGGTTGTAGTGGAATGACTCAAAAAGAATTCTTATTCAGTGGGGTTTCAGGTTTGTCACTTCTTTATTATAATTTACAAGTTATTTTCTTTCAGAGACTGCAATCAAGAATCCGAGTTTAGAAAACCAAATTCAGTTAAGTAACTGTACAAATTTTGATTTTGAATGTAATAGCCGTCTTTCTTTTTATTGTTCCAAATAATTTCCCCTCTTTTTGTTTTCCTTTTTCTTACTCTATATGTAGGTGCAATGCAGATCAGAACATGAACTTTCAGACTCTTACAGAATACATTTAGAGGCTTGTTGTAGTCTGCAGAAATGCAACCGGTAATTGAGATTTGGTTTTTCTTTTTCTTTTTTTTTTTTTTCCTTAACAGGCTGTGAGCTGAAAAGGACACTCTATGTTACTTAAATAGTCTATCCGACAAATTATGCTCTTTAATTCTACTTAGGAAACTGTCTTTTACATTAACTAAACATCACCCTCCTCCCCGACCCTACTTGACATTTAAAGCTTAAGCGACTACAGCCTACTTCTAACAAGTTCCCCTTCAATATAAATTAAAAATATGTGGTGTTGAACAAAATCATCCAGTATCAAACAGTGAGGTCCTCAGAGACCTTTTTTTTTTTTTTTTCATGTACAAATAGAGGAATTCAATTAAAAAAACACCACCCTAGGCACTATGCAAACCTGCAATGTTAACAGAGTGTAATGTAACTTGTCAGAGAGCTCACCTCATGTTGCTGTATATATATACACACACACACAAATATATATATGTACATATGTGCACGCATGCATAGACCTAGAATGTTCCAAAACAAAGAATATCTTTGGCTTCTTCATGATTTTACTTAGGCATATCTTTTGTTTAAGTTGGTTCATTTAGACTTACTAATGTGAGCTTCCTCAACAGCGGTCTCCTGGAATTTTAATTTCTGTAGGATGCAGTTATACAACAGCTGTTTTTTGGGGGGGTTCATATTTGTGCATTTGAATAATTAGCAGGAAGGTTGCTTCTCATAGTAGCTTGCAAAGTAAATGATACGAATTAAAATCTTCAGGTTTTAACCAGAAAAACTCAGTTTTACCCTTTACCTGAGGATGACAAATCCTAAAATTCCTTTTTGGTACTTGAACTGACCACAGAATGAAAGACTTCTACAGAGTCTCTGTAACAGGCCAAGATGCTTGAAGCAAAGCCTGGTCTCATTTGAGCCCCTTGTATAGTCCTCTGTCTTTTGCAAGAGAACAGGAATAGATAGATTGATTTCTTCCCAGCAGAAAGAGAAGAGAAGAGAAAATTGACTTATCTTCCAAAACAGGTTGGGACATAATTATGATCAGTCACTTTGGGTTCACTCACAGCAACCTCTGAAGATGATGTAAGACAAAGCTGCCTTTTGGAGTTCAGGGCTGTGTGTTAGACTTACATTAGACATCTGTCGAGCTCTCCTCTTTTGCTTCATATTCAATGTGAGTGCATGTCACATTTTAAAAATAGATTGATCGTATTAATGGAGAATATACCCCTGCTTATATACTACACATCCAAAACCATTCATTGATAACATGTTTGCAGGGACAGCAGATCAATCAGTACCCTTAGCTCTTGCAAAACCTCCCGGTTTCACCATTAGTGGTTTCAGTAAATGTCTCAGGTGGAAAGAGCACAGCATCAGTGAAATAACTTGTGATTGGAATACTGCATGGCTAGAGATCCTACATGTTCAATTCGTGTTGTTCACCTGGGAATTTTAAAGGCCAGGCTAAATTTACATCTTTTTTTTTCTGGTGCAAATGAGTAACTGATGAATGCACCAATGCAAACTCTTCTTTCCATGTCATTTCTTGTTATTTTTAATGCCAGTGACAGCTCTTCCTTTGGCTTCAGCATTTCTTTGCTTTTGTGAGTGTTTTAATTTGATGGCCAAACAACAGAATTTCCTGGAAATGGGGTAATGTACTTATTGACGTATTATTATAAGCAGAGAATGATTTGTTTATGTAAAATATGCTTGAAGATCTTTTAAATCATAGCTTACATTTCATGCTCTAAGCAGCTGTATTTCCAACAGATGGGAACCCTTGAGTATCAAGCTTCTGAGTAAGTGGTTTAAACAAAGGACCAAATGATATGCCTTCTGGGATCTGATGTGCATTGCATGCATAGGACCAAGTGAAGATCCTGCAAGAGTTTAAAGATTAAAAAAAAATAATAAATTTTGAGAGACTAGAAATGGAACATTAAAAATTAGTTTCACACGTTTATTTTTCCCTAAAATTGATCCGGGAAAACACTACAAAAACTGGACCTGCCCAAGAAAATAAACTGTTTATCTAATAGTTTAATTTAGATTTTTTTTTTTTTTTCTGCAGGAAAACCCTATTTGTAAAGATGTTGTCCCGCGTGAGTCAGTCTTGGAGTCCTAAAAGAGTGTTAGAGAAACACCTAGGTTGCTTGCCGATATGATATACATAATCTGACAGTTATAGGACTAATTCAGGGAAGTACTTAAACATGTGCTTAACTTTAAATATTGCTTAAATCTCATCAACTTTAATGGAACTTAATTACACACGCAAGCACCCTCAAAGAATAAGATCATTTCCTATAAATCAGATTTTTTTAAAAAAAGACTATACCATAGAAAAAAGCTTTAACTGTAAATTTTCAGCTACAGTACTGTGTCTGCCTAGTAAATGAACTGTTTTAAAGTAATTTTAGCTGACTTGCTTTAAGAGTAGCAAAGGCAGTGAGTGTTTATCTCTTTTATTCTTTCTTTAATGCAGATGTGTGGAAAGAATCAGTAAATATGAAGTGTGGCTGGCCACTTTTATCCTTTGTGCAAGCCCAATGGCTTTTGTGGAGTACTGCTAGGAATGAATTTGGTCCACTGTTGGCAGAATACTTGTTCTGACTGCATGCGACAGCACAATTTAGTAAAAACATATTAAATGTACCATTTAGGTACCACAAATTTAGCATTTTTGACATCCATAGGGAAGACGTTGAAGCACATATGGTCAATTGCTCCCCGGAATTAACAGTCTGGTTTGATTGTTGTCTGCATGATTAAAAATAAGCAGGAAGTTTTTGAATCAGAAATTTCAGAGGAAAACTGTGAGAGTTGATAAGCGCACTTAATATACTATCTAGATGGACCATTGGTTTGATCTGGCATGTCAGTTCCTGTGTTCCTGCAAATAGCGTTTCAGCACACAAATGCCGAAGGGAATTTGGTCTCAAGCAGAGGTTAGAACAAGTTAATTTTATTTTAAATTCTTGTGGTTTGGGAATATTAAAAAATAGAATGATCAATTTTAGTAGAATGCTTACATCTTAATGCATAAGTCCAATACGTTTAAGAAAGCGTGAATGACTTCAACCTCCTGCCTTTCTGGGGCTGTGGGAATTCAGCTGCTCCCAGAGTCAGACCAACAGTTGCTGATGATTTTGAAAAGAAATGCAGACTCCAGGCATATTTGAAGTTGAGCTTATTTTATTTGCTGTACTTCAGTGTCAAAGTGCACGAATCTTCTGTTTTCAAAAGTGATCTTTTTTGGTGATCCAAGGGAAAACTGCTGAACTATCCAAACATGTAGTTTATGGACACTGATGCTTTTATTAAAGATCCATGAAATGGATCAGTTTTTAATATTGGGAGTATACAGAGTGATGAAACTTATCCTTGCACAGGAGGGAAGTATAAGATGGATGATCTTTGAAGATGTACTTGAGTACCTGAGGGATCTGAGAGCTGCAGTGGTCATGTGAGTTTGTTTTAGATGTATTGCAGATTTTGTACAGCTGAAGCACATTAACTTAAGCATAAATTCAGAGTAGACCCAGCATTACACCAAAGTTAATACTATTGCAAGGCAACATCTACTGCAGGGTCTAAAAATCAGTCAACAATAGAACCAGGTGGATTTTTCTCGGCATCTGAATGAAGTCAGCTAACTCTCTGTGTCATCTGTCTCCTACACACTGGTGTAACTTCTTTGAAAGTTAAGATGGGGAAACACTATTTTTTTCCTCAGGTTATTATACATTTCTGCCCAATAAAAAAAATTAAAAATATGCAATTAGGGCAAGGAAACAGAGCAGTGGCAGAAGAAGCTATTGTAAACTTATTCTAGGAAGTCAGTACATAATAAATTCACAAGGTCTCAGACTTGCCCAGTACAAAGCTCTGATTTCTGTCATTAATTCTGCAAGTTGCCTTAGAAGCTGAGCTACTTAATCTTTTTTTTTTTTTTCCCTGATGGTAAATTCCAGCAATGCCCCTGAATGGCTGTGACCACCTGTTCTCCCACACCTGTTTCAATTTATAAACCATATGTTGCAGTCACAGACTAGAGCCACCATAGACATGATGTGCTTTCTCGTAAATATTTCATAGGCTTCCTAGACTCAGTGCTTCAAAATAATTTGAAAACATTGATTTTGCTCAGAATCAGGACCGAGACTGGTTGTTTTCCCAATACTGCCTCTGCTCCTTTGGCAAGGAGTTATAATGATTGTTGAGTCATAGAAAGTCCTCATAGAACTATCAGTATATTGCTATCAGATATCAGCACCAGCATCTCAAAATGAACCCTACTGTGATCAATGGTAAGGAGACTGAATATATACTAACCCTTGCTGTAACACAAGTGCATTTGCAAATAATAATGTGCAGGATGACACTTTCTAGGCTGATCGAGTGTTTGAAACAGTTTTGCAATCACATGTTCATATAAAAAATTTCTTAAAATTGCTTTCTGTTAGTAATTTGGGTAGCTGGCTAAATCCTCACCTCTTATACACTAGACCTTTTAAAATTCTTTTCCATGAAGGTGTAACAGTTTGTACATTAAAAGTACAAAAGTCCTATATTGCTCAATCTGCTGGGATGAACATCTATAAGTTCATAAGCTTTTAGAAATGTGGTAGGCTTGGATATTCAGCTATAAAGTACCTTTCACTCTGTTGGCAACACAGTAAAACCTCATTTAAACCACGGTTTATACCTTAAACTGTCCCCTGAGCAGGAGAGCTGAATGCTGATGGTATATATTAAAAACATTTCTTGTGAAATGAGTAGGTTTTGTTTTAGGTCCATTCTTTGGACTTTCAATCACTCCCTACACTAAAGTTTGGATCCCGTTGCCCCCTGTAGCCATATTTCTTCGCCAGCTTGTGCTGAACTTTTTTGGAAAGGAAGAGAAACTCTGGTGCATAAACCTGCTTTCTGAAGCCATTTGTAGTGGAGATTGTGATGGTCTTATGAAAACCCTTTATGCTTTGCTGACTACTACTGTAAAGCTGTAAAGGATGCAATGGAATTACTTGCAAAATGATTTGTTATGTCATGGACTCTCTGCTTCACTTTTACCCTTCATAATGAACTAGGAATGTATATTTATTGCACTATGCAGGGGCAGTGAATCATCATGGATGATGCAGAGCTGAGTGTTTAATTAATGTCATGGATAAACCAGAGTAATATTGCGCTATTTGCCTATTATTGTTGAAAGAGCAGCAGCTGCAGACATAAAAAGCCAATTACGGTTGTAATAGCTTGTACTGTTGAAAAATCAAGGCTGCTGGAGGTGGTGTGTGCTGCTGATTTGTCTCTCTTGTCTTTCTTCACTCCTCTTTTGCTTATCTTTTGATTTCACGTTTTTCTCTACTCTACATTTGGTTCATTGAATACTTATTTGGAGAGAAACTTGTAGAATTGGAAATAAACCATTGCTTGCTTGCTTCTTTTTTTCTCTTCCCTTTTTTTTTTTTTTTTTTTTTTGGTCTCGCCTATCTATCCCATTCATCTCTACAATCTTTCAGCAACCAGTCAGAAAAGGCAGCACGGGGAAATGAGATAAACAGATAAACAGGAAATGATAGAGCTTCTAGATATGGCTGTTTAGTTTAAAAATAAATGGAAAAACAATCTTCCTAAACACAAAATGCAAGGAATCAAACCCTACAAATTGTCAGAGTCTGAAAACTTAACTTTAACTTAATCTGCTCATTGATCTACTGGAAGATTCATCCATAACTTTTTGAGGAGTTCATACCAAAAGTTAAAAATTCTTTTACTGCTAAACATAGAGTATCTGTATAGTAAAAGGAGAAACCTGTATCCTGGTTTCGAACAAGATTTTTATTTTAAAAGGATTTGCTTTTAATATTGACTGTAAAGTTATTTCAGAGGAAAAAAAAAGTCTTTGCAATATTTATCTGTTTGAAGTTCCAGGATATAAGATAGAGTAACTTTTCCTCTTTTTTTTTAAGATTATTTTCGCTTTGCCCTAAGGCAAAGTCCTGGATGGATGGATGGATTCTAGTTTCCTGATAGTATCTCTGGTAGTTGGGATCTGATGTTAACTGAAACCACTTGATTATCTGGACTTATCTACTGTCAGGCCTTTGGATGTCTAGGTCACCTGAATACACAAGGAAAACTGGGTTTAAGTACTGGCGCCAGCCCTAGACTTGTGGCTTTAAGCTTCTTTCTCCCCTTCTCCTTGAAATTTCATCTGATACCCTTTGAGTTTAACAAAAAACCTTGGGATTCCTTCTCATTCCATTTTAAATTTAGACCACTTCTGCTCTGAAACAAAGCTCATGGCTCAGTTCTTGGAGCTGTAACAAGTGATTGTGTGCAGTGGAGATAAACAAATTAAAACTGACTGAACTTCCTGAATCATCCATGGCTTTTTGATCTGATTTTTTCATGTTTTCCTTTACTGCGTGATTGTCTTGATTTTCATTCCACAGAATTGCTGAGATGTTTCCATACCACTTTAATCTTGCAATATTTCTTCCAAAATCATGTTCTCTCTTGTGTTTTCATATGGGCTTAACTAAAATACCTTCCTCTGGCTACTTGGTGACAGGTTTCTCCATTGGACCAAATGCCCAGAGCCATTTAAATGGTGGAGTATGAAAACAAGCAACAAGCTCCTGATACATAAGATGTGACAGGGCACTATAGCCAAAGTCAGGAAAACGTTATGTATTTGGCTGAACTATGCTGCTAGGATGCAATCTGTGTTTTGTTGTCACAGTACCATAGAAAAAACCCCAGTAGTACTCATATTTGGCCACTATAACTTCTCTTCTTTAGGACTTGACTGTCATGCTCCTGCCCTTACATCTATGTTCTTTTGTGAATAGGTCTAAGAGGCAAACTTTAGACAGGATGCTGAGATAAACTGAGCATCAGGGGGAAATCTGGAATGTTCCAACAGGACAAAAAATGCAAGCGTAAGAAATCACATGTCAATATTTTACTCTCCAGCAGTATTGATAAAGTCTTAAACCAAAATCCTCAAGGGTATTTATAGTCATTCACCATTTCACCATTGACCACACAATGTGGAGATCTGAGCCCTTTTTTCTTACTACCTCCTCTTTTAAAAATTTTTTAATTTTTTTTTTTTTTTAGTGACTACACTCTATCATCACAGAACTCAAATAGCTAGTGATTTAAGGAAAAATAAGATATCATAGTATTGGAAGATAAGTATAGTTCTCTCCACATGCTTTGCTTTCCCAGCTTCTAAAAGCAAAGTGTAATTACAAGGTTGCTACTGCTGGGAGGGTCATTCAGAATAACTCCCCTTGCATTTGAGTGAAAAAAAATGTCTCGTGGTTTTTTTTTTTTGGGGTTTTTTGTTTGTTTGCTTGTTTTTTTTTTGTTTGAGTAGTGCTGTATGTCCAAGTTTTGACAGGGAAGTTAGGAAGAACTTGAAGCCAATGCAAGTTATTGAGTGGGAAGGTTGAAGATTCTTAAAGTGATTCTGCTTAGTGATGTAATGATTAATTGCGTGTCACTGAACATAGTGGGTTGTCAACAGCATCTTGCTGGGCTGCACTAACAGGCAGAAAGTAGGTAGGAAGAGAAAGAGAGAGAGAGAAGAGATGCCACTGAGGTGATAAATTGGGCTGTCTTGGGCAGTTTGAGAGTAGGCCAGCATGAATAGTGTGTCCTCATGGATCTGACTGCAGTCGAGGTCTGGAGAACTTCCTACAGCTTTGTCTCGCCCCCTTCATGCTTGTAAAAAGCTAAAGGAGCAGGAGAAATGTACTAAGAGTGGAAGCAAAGTGTTGTAGGGGTATAAAATTATTCTTTGATTCTGGGCCTGGAATGACATATTGCTGCTTTCAAAATTTGGTAAGATCAGTGACGGACACAGAAAAATTTCTGGGATTTTCTCCAAGTACTTCAGGCACCTGCATGCTAACACTCATCAAGAAATTTAATTTTATTTACTGGTCACAGAATCACAGAATCACGGGGACTGGGATCCTTAATAAACATATTTTCATGCCCAGACAAAAAGAAGAAAGGTGAAGGTAATATTCACCTGTAACTACTAGGATTTCTTTACTGCTGTTTGACTTTGGGGGTAGCATTGAGAAGCCTAAGTCACTTCGATTTCAGTAAGGTTTAGGCTCCTCACTGGATCTGTCAATCTGGATCTCGGTAGGTTTTCACTTCTACTATATCACAGAAAAAATAAGTATCACTCTGGGATGAGGAGTGGGCTATCTCTTGACAAAATGGGCCTCCAGTTTAAAAATCCTGTACAGGTGGAGGCAGTTAACAGGCAGACCATGTCAAATCCTGGACTAGATAGTTCAGTCAGCAGAGCATCTGTTGTTTGTTTTAGCGGCCAGCCCAGCCCAAATCATGACAACCTGGAAAGTTAAGCCTGCAGGATCTGAAATATCCTTTCTATGAAACCATCTGGGCTGATATTACTGTGGCGCAATTGTTGTCAAAACTTTCTGAAAGCAGAATACTTTTTTCTCAGTGGAAGCTCAGTGACTTCTAGGGAGACCAGTAATTACCACTTGTTTGCTTTGAGTGAGGAAACTCAATCAAATGTAAAATTTGAATTAGAACACTAACAGATTTAAACCTCTCTGTGTAACAACATCTTTAAAGGTAGATGCAAAAGTGACTACATGTGTTCCTGCCTTTAAATGCATGTATCTGTCATTGTAAAGTGATTCCAATAACAGTTAAATGAATTCTAGATCTCAGCCAGCTCTACAAAATCAGACCAGTTCTTTGTCTATCTTACCACAAATTGCTCATAATCAAAATTTGTTTGTTATGCTGTAGTAAATCAAGCACAGACATTTGCTTTTTTGTTTTTCTTTAGCATAAGAAGAGAAATATTACTCCAGAAGGAAGGCATTTGAGGAGCAAAAAGAACCAAGGTTATGATTAAAATTGGCCTTAGTGGTTATCAGCAATATGTGCTTACCTAGGGGATGTCTCTCACTGCTATAATACTTTCAGAAAACGATTCTCTGAATAAGCCTGAAACAAAATGGCTATTCAGGAAATATAATGAATCAGTGCAATAACTAGTATTTTCTGTTATGACACTATGTTAGTTTTTGTTCTGTTATCCAATGCCCTAGTAAAAGAATTCCAAAAACCCAAACTAATACATCTTTGTGGGAGTTCTTTATTTTTCTTGCCCATGAGATCCTGGAGTACATTGACAGCGGTGATCTTAAAAAAAAAAAAAAAAAGTCTAACATACAGAATGATGTTACAATTTAGAAGGCTTCACAAGTCAGATATACTCTTATTTTTTCAGTATGGATCTATTTATCTCTGCTATAATGTATCCTCATACAATAATACTAGAAAAAGTATCAATATCTTCAGAAACGCAAAACACAATATTTAAGATTTGTCTCTAGAAGTTAAATAATGTTAAGAGCTAAAGATGGGAGGTTGAAACATACTGATCTACAGAATCAGGTTCCTAGGAAGACATACCCAAGAAAAAGACAAAGATTTTTCATTCTTATTTTGATAAATCTTGTGGTAAAAATAGGTATCTGCTGAATCTTGAATCTGGTATCCATTACTGTGGCAATTTAGAAATAGTATTCTTGTATTCATACTCAAATAATCATGTCTGGGGTTTGGATAATAGTTCCAACCAACCTGAACCATACAGTTTAGACCACTTCTGATTTCAATAGTAGTGTGATATCCTCCAACAGTGAAAAAAACCCCACATAAAACTGGTAAAAAGATCCCAAACACTGTCACAAGTGTTAGAGAGTGGTAGGAAGAACATCCAAGGACTTTTGTTTGTTTTTCTTTCTTCTTTTTTCCTAAATTTTCTTTAAAGTTGTTAAGTAATTTTTTCTGCATGTTACACCGTCACCTTGAATGATTTACAACTACTAAGTTTCATGGAGAGAAAGTCTTGCTTACTAAGGTTCCTTCATCTAAGAAGATCGTAACAAGAACTGTATGTTAAAATAAAACAAATTCAAGTTAGAAATAAAGCACACATCTTCACTGTTCCTAGGGTTAACCAGCGAAATTACTTACAGAGAAAAATGGTGCATTCTCCACCTCTTGATACTTCCAGATCAGTCCTGGATGTTTTTTCCAAAAGATATGATTCAGTCAAACCCATTTATTACTGATGTGACTACAGGAGTAATTGGGTATATTGTTTAGCTTGAGATATGCGGAAAGGCAGACTAAATGCCTCAGTGATTCCTCTTGATCTTGAAGTATTTTATTAGACAAGTCTGTTCAAGTGGAATATAAATATTTTAAGAGTTGAGGTTTTATAGGAAACCATTATATTTATATTTTTGAAAGTATCAGTTACTCCACTGAGGCAATGTTTTGCCATAAACATATTGTACTTTATGTTGACAATGGTCTCAGGTTTTAGTTTTTTCCTTATAAATTGGCTTTGACTAGCTCTGTAATAAAACAGGGAGTTTGATTAAATTTTATCTGCCTCCGATGATCATGCTTTAGATGTCTGTATTATACTTTTCATGATCTTTTCACATTTTGAAATGCTTGATTCTCAAGCAGCCTAACATAATTTGCTGAGACATGTTGCTTTAATACAGCTGCAGAGGCACACAATTTTCAGCAGAAGTGGAGAAATCTTATGTTTGTGTGCCAAGGCCATACAGGCCATAGAACTTCCTGAGAAGTGGCTTTTGTCCCCAAAGAGCTTTCTTTAGCTTTTATGTTTACATTTCTACTGCATAATTTTTAGGTCATTTGGAAAAAAAGGGGCAGAATTTTTTTTCGAGAGTCACATGATGGCTGAGGTTGGAAAGGACCTATAGGTCCACCTGGTCTGAGCTCCTCCTTAAAGCAGGGTCAGATAGAGATGGTTGCTCAGGGCCATCTCTGGTTGAGTTTTGAATACCTCCAGGGATGAAAAATCTTTGGAGTCATAGCTCTCAACTTTCTAAGCTCAAAAAAGGATTTGGTGACTATCTGAATCATAGAAATATAGAATGGGACCTTAAAGATCATCAGGTTCTAACCCCCCATGCCCTACTGCAGCTCCCTGAGCCCAGAAGTGGGGCACTTCCAATACATCCACACTGTTAACATGGTTGGGGCCACTCAGACCACCACATGAAATTGGTTTTGTTGCATTCCCTCTCTATTTTCCCATGTGTGATCCTCCCCAGTCTACCTTGGTCACCCTCCTTCCCCATCTCCAGTCCTTCACTTTAGCATTCCATTAAAAATTTTGAACATTTGCACCCTTCTCTTGAAACATCCCATAATAACTTTTACACAGCCCACAAATCCTCTTTTTCCATCCCGTAATAAGTCCTGCACCCTTGTGGACAATAATCCCCTTTTAAGTCTGAAGGCCTGTGAGAGAGAGAGTTTCTGCTGTTGACTCACCTGAGTGGTTTTCACACCAGGGACAGTAATTTTCTCTTGATAGTCGTAGGAGCAGCTGATTCAGTGTGCTCTAATTTTCACTGATTAGGTTTTCACTGATTATGTTACCACAGTTCCTCCACTCATCACTGTTTCTCAGGTCTTTGCTGGGCTTTTCTGTTTACCAGAGTCTACCAGCAAACTTGCTTTTAAAGGTGAAACGTTTAAAAGAACTGAAAGAAAATTTCAGATTTCCTTTTCTTCATCCTGCTCTACCTTTTTAAGCAAGAAGCTACTCAGTTTGGGAACTGAAATAATAATGTATCCCCAGCTTTTCATTCAGACCATAGGAAGGGTAGTGTGGGGAGTTCAGCTTCTTTCAGGTTTTCTCTAATCTGCACCAGAGAAGCAACGTCTGCTATTAAATTCATGTCTCTCTGTTCAGTGTCGCTGGATTTGTGCACTCAATTCCCTGATGGTCCCGAGTCGATCAGATAAAACACAGTTGCATTTCTGCTCACAAAGACCACCCGATAACAGTTTTATGCAAGGCTTTCTGCAAGCAGTGGAACGGGCAATATGTGATCTGGAATAAATGTCTACATGGGAAAAAGTTAGCTCTTCAAAATTTTGGAATCCCTTTGAACTGACAAGGTGAATTTTTCAAAGCTTTCTCTCATACAACTGACTCATTTTACTTTGGTCTTTGGTACCTTTCTACTTAATACCGGATTGACTGTTTCATGGAGCCACAGTCTGAGCTGTGGCTTGGGAAACTGAATGGGAGGAATGGGTACCAGAAGTAGCTATTGGCAGGGAGTGGGAGGAACTATAAGAGAAAGGAACAGTAAAAAGAAGGTAATTTGTATTTAAACAGCAAATAAGCACGCTTCATCCGCTTTCCATTAATTCTCAGAAAACATCTTTCTCGATACATTGCTCAATATTTAGTGCTATGCAGTTTGCAGATAAATTCATTACTCCACTTCAAAGTAATAGGGTGTTAAGCAGGATGAAGAAAGTCAGTTTATGTTCCACTTTAACCACTGAATTGCTACTTACGTGTTTTGATTAAGCACATAAGTTTATTAAAGGTCACTCGTTGACTGATGCCATTAATTTGCAATGCTTGTCAGGAGCATGGTTCCTGAAATTTGATTTGCTTATTCAGTATGGGTTGTGGCTTTTGAAATGTCCCCTATTTGACCTTTATATTTGACACTGGTAAAAAATTATACAAGTTTGCTCCTTATGCTGGACCTGAAGTCTTCCACTTGGAAAATACAGGTCACCTGAGGTCATTAATTGTAGGTGCTATATGTTAGTAAGGAAAGTGTTCATAAATAAGTTTCAATGGGTAAGAAGCTGACATTAGCATCGCTTTTTAAGTTAGAAGATGCTGATTAAAGGACTACAGGGTGAACTCTCATTTCTTGCTCTTTTGAAATTAATCTAATTTCTGACTTCAGACTCTTTGTGATTGCTCATGGATAGTTTAATGCTTCATGAAGCCTGTAGTTATGTCACAGGATCAAAACACAGATAGGGAACTTAATTGTCGACAAAACAAATGTGTCATCATTATTGGTGTTACACAGGCAGAAACATATTACTATGATACTAATATATCTTACGTTCCAGTTTTACAGAGTTGAAGGTATGGAAAAATTGCTTAATTTCATTTCTATTCTCTATTGTAAACTATATTTCAAATATGTTTAAAGAAGTTTAAAGGATCCCTTTACTGCTTCAAATCCTTCTTTTTGTTATAAGACAAAGAGGCCAAGGTGAGAAAGTACCTTACCGATGCTGTATGTAAAATCGTGTTAACTAAAAAAGATGGGCTGTAATAGCATAACTGCTGCCAGCTAAAAAAAGAAAGGAAAAAGTTGCTTCCAAGTTGATATAGCTCATTGCATTAAAAAGAGTCCAGGTAAGTGAAAAGGAGAGTGATTATAGTTTTTAAAGTCTAGACCACCTTAATCTGTTTTCTGTTATCACCATTAATACCATGTTAGCATACTGGTTTTATGGGGACAAACAGAGCTGTGTTTTCTGTGAGCCCTCTGCCTGGTGTGTTATATACACCAGAAGACTGTTTATACTAATAATATTAGAAAGAGAGAGAACTGCAGGAAAAGAGAGGCCAGTTTCCCCATGCTGCTTTCTGAAGTGAATTCTGCCTTTCCCTCTGCTTCAGGGCTCCTACGTGGTCCTGTAAAAAGTGTCTTAAAAAACATATAACTCAGACAGTGAATGGGCTTCATTGGGGATCCAAAAGACACATCCATAGCATGAAGAATTTTGGTTACCCATTATTGGTATCACCAGCAAGTCGATGCATTGGATGATACTATGGTCTCACTATACCTGTTGTGTGTTTCTGTTCTGCAGCTAAAAGCTTTGCAATTCGAAGGAATCTTTTGCATTTTATTTAACAGATTCTATCATTGTTACTCCTCCTGAGCACCCTTAAATGGAATTTACAGAGCATCATTTGTCTTTACTGGGGACCTGATGTAGCTGGGAAACCGAAGCTCGTGTCTCCTCTGTATTTCAACCTTTTGTGACTCCTGGCAAATTAGTGGTTGAAGGAAAGTCCCATTTTAGCTGACTGATTCTATCCTTTTCCCCTGTTATATTTGTGTGGCTTTGAGATTTTTTTTGTACTGGCTGATTGGAAATCCTTCGGTTTTCTGGTAGTCAAAAATGGCTTGTTTACTGGGAGGTGCTTGCATGCAGTAGAAAAACATGAAAACGTTAAAACTGTCTTAAAAACATTTAGGAAAACTTGAAATAGTCTTACCCTTTGTATCCAAATGTTGCCCATGAATTGTCCAATATGGTAACATTTGTTTAGTAGATCTGAATGTCCAGACTGGACATTACTGGATTATAGAAAAATAGAGTTCCGAAATGTAACCTGATTTGCATATATTATGAAGATGTCTCCTTTTAGTCCATTGTAAAAACTAAGTGAGTTTTTCCAGGGCTTCAAATTCTCTGCTATTTTATTGAAGATGCCAGGCTAAAAGGGGGCCTGGTTAAGGAAATTGAAATTGCAGAGTAATAGTGAGCCAATGACTTGGGAATGTTAATTTTGATGAGTTAGTTAGAGTTATCAGACAGAAACTCCAGGCAGTACAGAAACAATTTTTTTCCAAAAATTCAAACTGCAATTTATGATTACGACTTTGTACCAAACAAAGACTCAGGTGAGAGCTGTAATCACAGCTTCAGCTATGGAATCACTTCTCCACTATTATATCGGCAAGAATTCATTGAAATAATCTGATATTAAAGGTAGGAGTATATGTGATTTTAATCATCCATATTAAAATGAAAAAGAGGCATGCAGTTCTTTTTCAGTGCAATACATAGCTGTTAGTAAACCATTATTTTAAAAGGTTTATAACATACGTTTTCCACAGTGTTCATTTCTCCGATGAAACTGTAGCTGACGACTGGAATGTTAAATTAATTGCCATTGAGGGAAAAGTAATTTTCAAAGAAAGTTTAACATTCTTTTATAGGAAGCATGAACACTTCTGATTGTCTGTGTTGCTATAACTGTGAATTTTATGTGTGTTGAATTGATAAATAGATTTTTCATTTAACATGGCTCTCTACAGATATAATGAATTACCAAAGTTTAACAATTAAGAAATTAACAATTTCTTAGGAAACTAGATACGTACTATTGTTTATTTTTGAAATGACTGTTGTTGAAATTTGATGACTTTTTTTTCTTTCTTTTTTGTTTTTTTTTTTTTCAAAATTACNTTTTTTTTTTTTTTTTTTCCCCAAATAACCTTCATAAACATGTCTATTACAGTTGTGGCAACAGTGGAAGCAAAGCTAAACTGTCCACATTCAAATGATTGGCTACTACTAAATTCTCCACTCATACATAAATACCTAAACATTCTCCCCTAAAATGTAATTTGAACATGTAAATGCCAAAGATGGGGCACTGCAAATATTCAAGTTTATCATCTGGGACAGTGCTGCTCACAAGGCAAGCACAAAAGGCTATTTTTTTAGAGTCTTCTTCTGATAACTTCTCATATCAGTCTATACTGTGGAGTTGAATTGCTTCTTCATGATTGGGCACTTTTCAATATGGATATTGCTAATGTTACTCTGGTAGGGTGATGGTCCCTCCTGCCTGCCCTGGATATCAGAGGTGACAGAGCAGGTATTTCACTGATGTAGTGGCTTTCTTCCTACCTAATTTTCAAATGTGTGTATACATAACGAGTGTTCTGCTGAGGTTGCCTCATCCCATTTCAAGCTTTCAAATGGTTTGCAATGGGGATATCCTGAAGTACAGCAGCATGTAGACCTGTGAATCAGGCTCCCTCTCGGAAACGATGGAAAAGAGATCTGTTGCCAGAGAGGGCTCGTTGATAAGATTAGTGGTAGCGCTGATACCGGCTACCTGTGACGCTCTGTGACAGACCTTCACAAGCTTTGTTATAATAGCACTCCAACTCAGTTTTAGACAGAAAAGCATGAAAAGAAATAAAATAGATGATTAGTCTATTACCATATTTATAATCTTCACCACTTACATTTAATGTAAAAATATCAAAAAACAACCACAAACAAACCCATAAGAAAATGCTTTATCTAGAAAACAGTGTAGCCTTCTCCAGTCTTCTCAATTCCTGTGTCAGGTCCTCACATCCAAGCTATGATCTAAAAAAAAAAAAATAAAATCATTTTAGTTTCCATGTAAGATGCAAGCTATAGATTTCAAAGCTTACCACTGTTGTAAGGCTGTGAAAGAGGCAAGTTTGCACTGGGAGTAAAAAATGTCCCACAGTGAGGATGGCCATATCAGGAGCATTGCTTTTGATCTCTTTGTATGCCAACAGCTTTCTCTGTCTGAGACTCTTGGCAGGAACCTATTTACCACCAAGTCCAAGTGATATTCAGGTGACAGGCCAATGAGGACCTAGAAACTGTGAAAATGAGGTCCTCACAGAATATGGTGTGATGACAGCTGCTTTTTGGTGTCAGATATCCTTTTGTAAGCTTTAAGATAGACATCAGACTCTCCTAGATGCTCACTGTAAATGGATACTGAGTCCTTTAGGCTGTACACTCAAAGTGGCCACACGTATTATTCTCACAGTTCTAAAGGTTATAGGAAATGGTATATTTCAGCTGCACACCCACAGGGTCCCTGTCCTTGGTTAAGCCTTTCACCCTGAGCTATGTGACCAGCAAAGTAATGCATGAGCTTCATGCACAATTAACTTACTGGGTTGTCAGATTCGCAGTTTTTGAAGAAAGATTACTCTGTCTTGGTTTACAGCACTTGCCAGTGGAAGTGACTTTGCATAAGGAAGATTAAAACAAGAATACCTTTCAAGGCCAGGCTGGATGGGGCTTTGAGCAACTGGGTGTAGTGGGAGGTGTTCCTGCCCATGGCAAGGGGATTGGAACTGGAGGATCTTTAAGGTCCCTTCCAACCCGAACCTTTCTATGATTCTGTGATTCTATGATAGACTTTCATTTTCTTGGTAGGAACAACTGTGCAATCCCCAAATTCTAGCTAACCCCTTTTGTCAAGAATATAAAGACAGCGTTCATGATAATATTAAGATTTCGCTGCTTAACACTTTAGACTACTGACCTCACATGCAGTAAGTGAATTTGATAATGAGTAGTCAGTTTTATTGCAAAATGTTGGTCACAAACGTTGGCTTAAAAATAAATTAAACGTAAACCAAAGTTGTCTGGACCAACTCAGCATAGTAAGCCCAATGCACAAAATCGCTTCTAAAGAGCCTTAGTTCAACAGGTCAAGACAGATGTAAACATGTGGGATACTGACTTTGGTAAGATAGGCTAATTTTTAGTGTCCATTATTTTGGCAAAATAATTAGCTGGGGAGTAGATTTTTAACCCCAATTCTTACTGCACATGCTTCGAGGAGTGGGACCAGGCAAACTGGAGTTACTGGATTCTTCAAATCTTTCACAAATACTTAAATATCACAAACACAGCATTCTGTGAAGGAATTTCTACCTTTGTATTTAACTTGTCTTTCCTTGTCCTAATTCACATACCCTGCTATTTATTGTTTACTGTGGCTTAATCTTAGGAAACTTCAATCTGAAAAAAAATGTTAATTTTGAAATCCTTTGTGTCTACAGACATGTTAATTGGTAGTTGCAGATGCTTTTTTTCCCCCTCTTTTCTTTGATACAGTATTGCTTAACTTGTCTTCCTTGCTAGAGTGAAAGTTAATCCTTTGTGTGAAATAACAATAGCAAATAGAAAGACAGGTAATTATTTCCAAAAACATGAACTGATTTGTTTGAAACTGAACATCTATGGACTAAGCTGTATCAAATTTAGAGATTCTGAAAATTATGGTTGTGTAGTAAATCAGTACCCTGAGGGCACGCAAAGTCTGAAAGACCAAAAGATATGTCCCATTTTACCCATAATGATTTCCTATAAATGGTTTTGTAAGATATGTAGTATTTTGGAATGTGGGAAAAATAAGTAGAGCCTGGCATACCTTATGTGCAGTGCAGAATTCATTATCAGTTGCTTTAATAGAAAAGAAGGTAATCTTTTGTGAAAACACCCTCATTTGTAAAAGTGAAATGGTTAAAAATGGGTGATTATTCTTAATTTTTGGATTACTCTAATTGAGCAGCTCAGTTATCTAGCAAATCCATATGCAAAAGACAACTGACCAGAATATTAAATATAACCTCCAAGTGGATCAGAGGAGTCTTCAGCTCCATAGATGTTTTCTTATGACAACTAGAGCTAAAATAGATCTCAATTAGTGAGCAAAAAGCTTTCTCGGGGTTTTTCAGATGCTGAATGGTAATAGAATGTGAATTCAGTGAGGATTAAGGATGAGTTCTGCAAAGGGCTTTAGGAGTAGGAACAGCATATCCTGAAATCTCACTTTCTCCTGGATTTAGCAGTCTGTGTGAAGCAGGAATTCACAGCTTCAAACTGGACTTAGGCACATTAATTGTTCTTCTGAGCGCTGAGAAACTATTGGCATTTTCCCTCTAACGTGTGGTGCAAAGCAGCAGGCTGTGGTCTGTGCTCTGAACAGACTGGCGGTGAGGGGAGATGCCATGGTGGTGGCATCAGATGGGGGACACACTCTCCCCCCCTGGAGTGTTTGTGCGTTAGCCACTAGATAGAGGAAAGAAACAGAACCTGAAGCAAAACTTGAAAGCCAGTTCCCCCCTTTATCATGACCCAGAGGTTTTCCCCTCTGTGCCCACACACAGCAAGAACCTTCTGCTGCATCACGACACAGCTTTAACACCAGGAGTGCAAAACCAACCTACCGACTCCACCCAACCCATTTCTCTTGGCTGGAGAGAAGGATTTAACTTCGACTCCCTTAAGTGACTGTAGTTTGGAGGTAGGAGTCTGGGCTGAAAGACTGAGTAGTTTTTGGGAAACCCTGTGGCAGTGACAAAGCTGGTGTATCCATTTCTATCCTAAGTTTCAAAACCAGAGGCATGTTAAATGGTTGTTGTATCAAGAAGAGAAAATGAATCTGTAGCTATTGATTAAACTGTCTGCAGACATGAAAGAGAATTATAAAGGTAAATACATTTTTTTTCTTTTATATGAAACCTTTGTCCTGTTAAGAGACAGGAGTCTGCATTTGACTAGCATAGTGTGATTTATGCTGATGGTAACTAGAAAACTTGAGGCAGAAACTAATTTTCTGCATCCACTGAACTTGCATTCATGTGAAAAAATCTAATGATGGTAATAGAACTACCTGTGGGAGTAAAATTTACTGCAGAGTATGAAATGTCCAAGAAGGTTTATCATATGCTATATAATATTATACAGGTGCTATGCAATACAGGTTCATCCTATGAGATGCTGTCTGCATTCTTGATAGCTCCCTGGCTCCTTGGTTCCACAGAAGCTTACAAAGATTTTAAGCTTTGGCAGAGTTTTAACCCCTGTGAGCTCAGTTCACAAATGAGTGACAGGCTATAAATTTTTTATTCTGTTAGTAGATATATTCAGATGTGCATGTAGGGCATTTGAAAACAGGTTTTTTTTAAAAAATATTTGCTCTACTTTTTAGCAAATCCAAGTGAGCTTGGATTCCTGGGGTTTTTTTGTTGTTGTTTTTGGGGTTTTTTGTTTTGTTTTGGTTTGATTTGGTTTGGTTTTTGTGGTTTTTTCCCCCCTCCTAGGAGTCTAGCTTTATCTATCTGCAGCTATCTGTCATCCTTTGCATGAAGTTACTTAGTGCTTACATGATCCCTTCCATAGCTCTGCTGTGACAACAGTAATCTTCAGAAGGATAGAGGAGGCCTTTATTGCCGTTTCCAATGGATGTACATCTTATAGCAGCCTGCTTATTGATTTCATCAGCCTTGAATATTAAAGTTGCCTTGAATATTAATGCAAGCCAAATCCTGTCTGTTTGACATCCACTAGTTACACTGTTCTAGAGAACTTTATGGAAATAACAGGATTTGGCCCTTTCTAGTTTTAAAATACTTGAGCTTTTCTATGCTATACATCCATTTATCTGTCTTTGTTATATTTCAAATATGCGTGAAATTGGTTCAGTTGACTCTAATAGCTGCAGTGCCAGTGTTGTACAAATTGAAGGGGTGGAGCTCTATGAGCAGACTTCTCATTTGCAAGCCAGTCATTTTTTGCTGTAGATGTATATGAACTTCTGATACCATACACTGAAAATGTCACAGTATGGAATACGGAACTGGTATGATATTTAGTGGTATTTTTGTATCAGAATATTTATGTTTCTTTTATACTTCTTTTTATATTATATATAAATATATTTTATATTATATATAAAAAGAGTGTGTTTGCGGGAAACGTTTTTGTTGAGCATATTCCCAGTCCACCTACCAAAGACAGGTATTGCTAGTGATTGCTGAACCCAGGAGCCTGATGGAGGTAAGACTGATGCAGCTCCTTTTCCTGAGATTCAGCCACTAGCAGGTCTGAGATTGCATTCCTAAAGGACCTATACAAACCATATATTATTTTTTACAGGTGTCTAGCCACATAGATCCCACCAGACAGAAATATTCAGGACTTATGTGGCCTCATCTGACAGCATGTGTGGCCTCATCCTGCTACCCTCTGTGGCTGATCAGGATGAAGATCTGTTAATGAAAGTGTTCAAGGCCAGGCTGGAAGGGGCTTTGAGCCAACCTGGTTTAGTGGGAGGTGTCCCTGCCCATGGCAGGGGGGTTGGAACTCTATGATCTTTAAGGTCCCTTCCAACTCTATCCATTCTATGATCCTGTGAAATAAATTTGTACACATGCACAAGGTGGACCTCCGAGGCTGGTAGAGGTCCCCAGGTCCCCTTGTGCATGTAGAGACAGGCAGACACCCACAAAATAGTCCCCTCCAGTAACCAGTCTTAGACACTTAGGGCACCCAGTGAGTGTCTTGTTCATCTGCTCTTTGCCCAGAGAGGGTGTGGTGTCTCCTTCTGTGGAGATATTAAAAACCTCCCTGGATGCATTCCTGTGCAGTCTGCTTTGTGTGACGCTGCTTTGGCAGGGCAGTTGGACTGGATGATCTCTAGAGGTCTTTTCCAACCCCTACAACTCTGAGATTCTGTGATTCTCTCTGGCTGTCACACGTACACAGTCATGTTCTCTCTCAGTCAGTCTTTGGATCCTGTAGTCTCTCCAGCAGGCAGGCTGGACCTCCACGTCCCTTCAGTAGCTATCTCCTTCACAGAGGTGCACATACGCATCCACCCCAGGCTTATGGCCACTTCTGGACCTGTATCCCCAAGCCACATGTCCTAATCCCTGACAAGGTGACATCCATACACTCTCAGTCTGCATGCAGTCTGGTCTCTCCAGCTACTGGCACCATAGTCCCTCTGAGGCTCATGGGGTTATTGAGGTTCCCCTGTCCGACCTTGTGCTTCACGCATCTCTGTGAACCTTTTTCTTCACATAACCTGCCAGATATGCAAAGGTGAACTTGCATCCCTCTCACATGGATTTTGAATGTGACAACTGCCTATTTCGCAGAACAGCAGAAAAGAGACAAATGAAAAAGCCAGAGCAGGATCTGTGCATGAAATCTCCCAGCAACAATGCATGTCAGTGGCTGAGCTTTAACACCCCCACCTGCTTGGCAATAGCAGCTCTCTTGGTGTAGGTGACAGACCTGTGACCACAGCAGTGCTAGTGGGTATCACTATAAATCACAGGGAGTGTTCATGGGATATAATAATCTGGTGTGACACCATGCTAAGCAGTGTGTATTCCCTGCTCAGGAAAATGCCACTTGCGTCCTTGTCTACCTAACAAATTCAGCATCTCTTTTGCTGAAGATAATTTGAAAAGTAGGAGGAATCATCTTCTTTTGTTTATCCATTAAAAACTGCTTTTCTCTAGGGAGCTGAGAGTCAATTTGCAGCACAAAGGTATGAACGCATTACAAGGTTTCTTGAAATAACAGATTTCCACAGTCACAGTACTTGCTTAAAAACATCTGTGGTGAAACTGAAGGAGCTATTTGAGAAAAAGCAAACATATTTTACGCTGTGAATCAGCTCACCGTTACACCTGGAACCCCTCGGTACCTATAAACAAATGAAGTTGGAACATTGCTATCTACATAATTAAAAAAAAATAAAAAAAAGTTCGGGATTATAAAATTATCAACAAAGAGGATGAAAACATTGCTGTATCTGTTGCACATTTTTTCTGTGCAGTCCCTTTGGAAAAGTTTTTGAACAGGTTTTGGTATAAATCCAGTTAGAGGATTTATGAGAAAGAACAAACAGAAATGAAGAATACTGTTCAAACCTTTAAACTTGGTGACAGTATTTTTCTGGAGAGTGGCAATAAAAACATGATGACATATCATAAAATGAATGAAAAGAAGCAGAAATACTCAGAGTTTTTAAGACTAAGCCCTTTGGTTCCAAAGCACTGGTGTGGATGAGGCAAAGACAAGGGTGATTGTTAAGAAGCAACTACAGATGATCTAATGTGAATCTAATAATTCTGGTGAGTATGACCACAATTCTGTCACCAAACTTTTAGGCCACCTTGCATGTATTTAAAGAACACTTCTGGATTTTCAGGGAATACTATTTCCTTCTGATACTTTTACTGACTCAANTTTTTTTTTAATCTTCACGATATGCTGTATCCAAGTGAGTTGGAATATTTAGGTGCTTCATTGAGTGTAGAATGCACTTGACTGCTGGTTTAATCAAGAGGATTGATCCTAGAGCATCTCTTACGAGTTTCATCATTTAAGGGTGCAATCGAAAGCTTCTGACTTTAGGAGCTGCCTCCTTGAATGAGAGCTACTGAAATCAGGCTGTGACACTCATATACATACTCCCTGGATATCATGGGTTGAGAAGTGAAGCCCAGAAGAAATAGAATTTCAAACATATATTATGAAGTTATGCAATTTTGTCTTCCTGTGGTCTGTCAGTGCCTGAGCAGACAGCTCTAAGTGGGTAGAATGAGACTCATATTTTTGACCAGGATTTTTCTTTATATAAACCTGAATCATAGAGTTGTGACACATTTTAGTGGATAATAAACAACTGACCATCTCTAGCCCAAGATGGACAAATCTGACTGACACTCCAGCAAGCACAGCAAATTATTAAAGTATTATAGAACTATTTCTCTAATTCACATAGGTCCCTGTTTTAGAGGTGCTTAGTCCTTGATCGGGTATCTGAACAGCTGCTGTTCTATGGGTACACCCTCAGTGTTTTGACTTTGAGCAGTAGCCCGGTTCTTAAGTTATTCTTCCAATCAATGGCACTTAATACACATTGGTTTGTTTCAAAGGGAGGTTTTGGTGCACAAAACCCAGCTGTTCATTAGAGGAAATTAATCTGGGAGTTCTGGTTTTGCTGCCAACTTCATCACCATAAAAATTCAAGGCAGTCACTGTTCCTTCATAACATACACCATGGTGACAATGCTTGGTCCAGGGGACCAGATTAAACCTCATCTTAAAAAAAATCACTGTGCAGCAAGTTGCTGCTGTGTCTCATCTCCGACTGTTTTGATCCCCTGGTCTTCCTCTGCGGCACTAAATTGCTTCCTAGTATAAACTGAGTCAATAAATAGCTTAAGATATATATAATGGAATATGCAGAAACACTGTATCGGTCTTAAAAACAGGGGATTTTTTTAGAATATTACTATTTTAGATTTTTTTTTCTACATAGAAGCTGTGTGAAAAGCTGTTTTTCTCCCAATCTATGAGCATGGGAGATGAAGATACTGAAAGCGAAGCGCTATGTGTTTGATCTTTCACGACCTAATCCGTAGCTCCTTTGGCAGTTACAGGGATGACGGGCAATCTTTGATGAATTTGTTCCTGTCTCACTGAGATAGAAAGTCAATCCAATTCTCCATTTCTGAGCTCTGTGTGATAACAATTAGTGCCAATGTCTTGTCAACACTGTTCCTGTGTAGGGCTTTTATATGGCAATCAGTATATATTGAATGGAAACTATGCAACAAGAAGGTGGATAACAACTGTGTCGATATTTTAGGGTCAGGTGCATCAAGATTCAGTGTCAAACAAAGCCCAAAAGTGAATATTAACTTATTTTTTTCCTTAAGAATATAGAAGTGGTCCATCTGAATGTTATATGAAGGTCATGCTGATCTAGCAACAATTTGAATGATCATCATAAAATTATTCTTGGATATTAAAATTTAGGGTAAAGTACATGTTTTGAGGTTATATCGCTGTGTACAAGTGGCATACAGTTAACCTATTGAATGCTACCTATAAGCACATTCACGAATGAGGAAGATACTACAGAATGCAAGCACTTTAATTTAGCTGCAAAGTTATAATGAGATCCAGGGATCTTATTTCAAGGTGAAGCTAGATAAATTAAAGGTTGAAAAAGAAAGTATATCTTTCTAAAAGTAAAAGTAATTAATCTTTATAAAATCTTATCTAGGGAAGCTGTGGATTTTCACTGCCTGAAAATATTAAATAAATCCAGTGTCTTACAAAGAGAGGTGTTCAAGCTAAAAAAGGAGATATGGGTTTACATAGATTATAATGGAGAGATTATTGGGGAAATTTCTACAGTGTGTGAATATAAGAGGCCAGACTGGATGATTGCCATGGTTCTTCACACTCAAAGGCTATCAGCTTCTCTATTTGTACTTAATCAAGGTTTGTGTTCTAAAATGGAGAAAAAAAAAGACTTTATCACTTTGTGTCTTAGCAGACAAGGATTTAAAAGTGATAGATGCTCTTAGTTTCAAATCATATTTCTTTAGTATGCAAATGTTCTGATTTAAGAAAGGTGAGATTAACAGTGACAGGTTGCTGTAATACATTGTGTTCGTGAACAGTGTAATCAAATATTTGTTGGATTTTTCTGATGTGGATAAGAGTATCAGGTTTCCATAATAGTTTGAATTAATGAACAAACTACCACTGATTATTTGCTGTGTTTTTCTGAGATGGGTGAGCAACATCTATAACGAATGTCAGAAGTCTTGCTATAATGCCAGGAGCAAACAAGTAATTTTTGCAGCAAAATAATTACTACTATTCTGTATTTATACTACAGTGATATCATTTATGCATTCATTCTGCAGTACTACCCAATTTAATCAGGTTAAAATGGGTTAATTAGATGAGGTTCTTATTGTGATGAAAAGAAAAAAGTATTTCTGAGCTATTTACGCTACAGGATACTTCTGATTTTAAAACTAGGCAAGATACAGAAGGAGAACAACAGATTAATAGTACAGAAAAAAATACAAGGAAACACTTTTCTAATAGTGTGTATATAATATACCACATGTATGTGGGTTATCCATATACAATACACCATTTGAAAAATTTCTACTTAATTTTTTTAAAAAAAGAAGCATGAAAAGATTTCTCAACATTTTATTGAAATGTTCCTGAAACATTCAAAACAAATGAGAACAATTGACTCCCCACAAATTTCTTTGAATACGATTGAAAAAACCCCTGCAACTCCCAGGAGGTTTCTTAGTAAAGGACAGTTTAGTGAAGTGTCAACAGATTTAAGTAATTCAAAGGATTGTGAAATAATTGAAATATACGAAGAGGAGAAGCATATAGACAGAAACTTTAATCTTAATCTTGTAAGAAATAGAAAACAGAATATTCAGATATGTAAACTGTGAAAACCTTTTTGGAATTATCATGCCTGTTATATTCAAGTTTGCTAACAACAAACCCAAGACATTCTGCAACGAATGCACAGGTATTTGCTGTTTGGCTAGAAGATATTCTTTGCTAGTAGCTATAGGCAGGGGCTAACATTGGAAAAAGTCAGATTTTAGACTGTATTAATATGTTTGACAGACAGTATGTGATAGAGTCATATATTTTATCAGCGCATCAGTGCTATCCAGTAGAAGTCAATACTATACATTTGTATTAAGCATTGAATTACAAGCATACTTATGCAATATAAAGCATCAAATATAAGTCTAAATGGATTTTAGGCCATTTTTTACAGGATAAAGATGCATAAAGTATTCTGAGATTTATAATTTTTTAACAACTATTTGGTTACTGTAAGAAGACATTATTGCGGGGCAAACTCAAAACAAATTTTGACAAAGTCACCAAAGATAGGATCTTGGAAAGATTTTAAGTACTTGAAGTGGAAGAGCAGCGTATTTTGAAGTCTCAGTCTAAACCTGTGAGGTCCAGAGCTCCCGCAGAGCTCTTTTTTATATTTGACAGGTCTGTAATCTGTAAGCACTTCAGTTCTTGACCTTAAAGTTGCCCAGATGCTTAAATCGCTGTTACTGCAGTTGTCAGAAGTATCTCAATCTTGGTAGTTCAGCAATTCAGCCCTAACTCAGGGATCCAGGAACTGGGCACCTACTGCCTTCCTCCTTTGAGGGATATGATCTGCTAAGCTTCCTTGGACTTACTGATTACTGAGCATGCAGCGATAGCTGCTGCTTTCTTTTAAAGCTTAGCTGGAGGATAAATCTCCCTTTTCACTTAGAGATTTGGTTATTTTAACATGACAGAGTGAGCCCCTTTCTGAAAAAGGCTCAGTTCTTCCTTTTCTGAAAAAAAAAAACCACAAACAAAAAAATTCAACAACAACAAAAGAATTCTTATGCTTCCTGTTTCTTTAGACTCATCAGCTTGATTTAGACTTTATGAACCTCAGTGCTTATGTTTGTCAGCTCTAATGCTTTCCATCTCAAACACTAAGACTGTGTCTCTATGGTGAATTCCTGAATCAAAAGAGGTAGAAAAAGGAAAAGCAGTGACTTATAATCCATACAGCTCTCCATAAGGAGGGAAGTCTTGTACATTTTATCCAATGATAACATGATATCAAGCAAGGACCATATGCCATGTAAGTCACAAGGGCCACATGTCCGTATATGATTGGTGTTTACTGTAGGTATAGGACCATATGTGGCTGGTAAGTACTACAAGCCACCCAATTGAGGGGAGCCTATTGATGAAGCCTTACTCCAGCTATAGGAGGCATCTTGCTGGCAGGGTCTCACCTGTAGAGGGCCTTCAACACCCCTGATAACTCCTGGAAAAGTATCACAGAGAGCTGTAGGCAACCCAGGAGACTCCCAGAATTCATCAAAGATGACTTCTTAAGCCAGATAATAGACAGCTCCACTAGCGGAGAGGTGATACTGGACCTGATGATCACCCACGCAAGGCAGCTAATCTGTGACATCAAGATTGAAGGCAGCTTGGGCTGCAGTGGTCATGCACTGGTGGAGTTCACAGACCTGAGGGGTATGAGTCAGGGGAAAATGAAAATCGGAACCCTGAATTTTAAGAAAGTAAAATTCCAGCTGTTCAAGGAATTAGTCAACAGGAAGCCTTGGGAAACTGCCCTCAAGAGACAAGAGAGCAGAACAGACTTGGCAGAACTTTAAGAATTGGAGGACTTTAAAAGATAGGAAGATAAGGGGTAGGCTACAATTTACTCTTCAGTAACTTATTTTTAGATCCATTTTCAGGGTGAAGAAGAGCATGGATCCCCATGGATCAGCAATGGGTTCATTTTTATGAGTAATTTGCTAGTTTGAAGTAAAACAAAACCATTTACATGGATGACCATGGAATGGGGAATCCATAATCACATATTCAAGTTTGCAGATGTTACTGAGGTCATTCAGGCAGTTAAATGTGACACTGTGTCCCAGTTTGAAGTAAAATGAACCAACGACACACTGATGGTGAGAAGCCCCAGGAGGACATCACAGAACTGAAGCATTGAGCAAAGAAATGCCAGATGATGCATTATGTGAATAAATGAGAGGTAATACAACCTAAGTTATGCTAACACATTGGTGAACTTGGAAGTGGAATTATAAGATGGAGATCTTGGGCTCCTCGCTGGAATTTTTTTTAGATCATCAGCTCAGTTTGAACTGGTGGTTGAGAGCAAACAAAGTATTGGGCATCATCAGGAAAAATATTGAAGCTAAAACATTTTCTTGCTCTGGAAAACATTGATGCACTGGATTACTCGATGCAATGATTTTCCTTGGGTCTCCAAAGAGGACACAATGATCAATGAGGAATAATAGCAGAAGAATAGTTTGAGGTAACTTTAACTATATAAAATTTGAGAGATTTTTATTAAAAAAAAAAAAAAAGCAAGTAGGCTAAATTTAAACTTGATTTATAATTTAAAGTCCACATATTACAAATAGATATTCTGAAGTAAATGGTTTAACTGAAAATATATGTTTGTTTGTTTGTTATATACTTAATCAGTGGGGGGAAAATAGTCTTAATGAAACTTTCTTTTGTTTCTAGTTATTTTTTTTGCATGGATATATTTCAATTAATTCCTAGTGAAAGATTCAGATTTGGAAGGATGACTCCAGCTATCATGCCTATTTTAATATCAGTAACTTAGTCACCTCTATAAAGTTTCTACTTTTTTTTTCCTAATTATCTCCTTATAAAACTCAGATCTCTAATTGATTTCATTCCTGCCACTTCTCGCTTTCCTTTAAAGTTTTTTTTTTTTCTGACAAACCTGTTCTCTTACAACTTACTACATTTTGAAGCATTAAATTAAAACTGTGTATATATATATATATATATACACACAACATTTGTGTCTGTAAATTTTTTCCTACAGACTTTAAAATAAATGACTTGAAATTCAAGTTTTAGGTGCTTAAACTACAATTGGATAGGAGAAATGGAGGAATCATAGCTTTTTTTTTTTTGACATAACAATATAAACCAAATCAATTTTTATGTCAAAAAATCTAGTGTGCCTATGATTATTTTCTGCCTAGCTGCAGTCGGTTTTCAAAATGTCTTAACTTTATCTGGGCAAACTTAATGAAGAAAGCAAAGTTTTGAGTTCAGTCAGCCATGTCAAAAAAAAGCTGAAGAAATGTTATTTAACATGGCATCTTTGTTTCAGCAGGCTTACTAACTTGACTTCAGCTTTGGGCCCACATAATGAATCAGAGATTTAAAACAAGCAACCCCGAAGAGATTGTTTTTGACAAGTCTTTTTAATATCAGTGTAATATTAGACCATTTTAAAAGTACAAGAATGCTGTAAATGACTCCTGAAAGGTAGCACAACTTTTTTTTTCTTTTTTTTTTTTTTTTATTTTTTTATGCTTATAAGATACTGTGACAATATCGAGGAAAAAAAAATCATGTTGAATTGCTTATTTCCACTGCAGAGGGAATTTTGTCAGACTAAACATCACATATGAGAAATAATGAATCAGGAGCAACATATAATGAGAAGAACCACATACACACATTTCTGTGCATTACCTAAGTAGCAAAAGGAAGGGTAGGGAAAATGTGGGCATGCGGCTGAATGGGGTAGGTGACACAGGACCTGGTGACACAGGACTTGGAAAAGTTGATGTACTGACTACTTCCTTCCCCTCAGTCTTTACAAGCAGGACCAGCCTTCAGAAATCTAAAGGCCCAGAGACCAGGGGGAAAGGCTGGAGCAAGGAGGATGTATCCTTGGTGGAAGAGGATCAGGTCAGTAAATATGTAAATCCATGCACCCTGACCAGGTACACCTATTAATGCTGAGGAAGCTGGCTCATGTTGTGAGGCTGCTATTAGTAATTTTTGAACAATCATGGTGACTAGAAGATGTGCCTGAGGACTGCAGGAAAGCAAATGTCACTCCTACCTTCAAGACAGGCAAGAAGTCTGAGGATATGGTCCAAGGAAATATGATGAAATGACTGGCTTGGTCAGTCATTGAGTGGAGAGCAGTGAATATTGTCTACCTTGACGTCAGCAAGGCTTTGGCACTTTCTTGAGGTCTTCTTAAAGAAGCTGATGAAGTAGGGGCTGGAAGAGCAGAGAATGAGGTAGGTGGGTTAATGACTGTCTGAATGACCAGTCCCAGAGAGCGGTGATGAGTGGTCTTTAGTCCAGCTGGAGGCCAGTAACTGGCAGTGAACCCTGGGGGGTCAGTTGTGGCTGTTCAACATCTTTATTGATGATCTGGATGATGGGGTATTGCATACATTCAGCAGGTTTGTTGATGATACAAAGGTGGTAGGAGTGGCTGGTAGACTAGAGGGTTGTGTTGCCATCCAGAGTGGCAACTGGAGCAATGCACTGACAGAAATCTCCCGAGACTCAGCAAAGGAAAAGTCCAAGCTCTGCAGCAGGGGAGGAAGAAACACAGGAGCCAGTATACAAAAGGGGCTGGAAAGTATCTTCACAGAAAAGGACCTGGGGTTTCTGGTGGACACCAAGCTGAATGTGAATCAGCAATGTGCTCTTGAAGCAAAGAGGGCTAATGGTACCCTGAAGTACAAGAGACAGACAGAACTACAAGAGAGAGCCCAGTGAAGGGCTACTAAGACAGTGAAGGGGCTGGAGGATCTGTCATATTTGGAAAAGCAGAGTATCCTGCATTCGATGTAGGATTAATGTAATGATTCATAATCTCTACCTCCATGAGTTCTTTGCCAGCTCCTGCTAATGCAGTAAGGGTGCTAAAAAATTATTATTAATGATAGCTCAGATATATACATTCAGCCAGTTTGGGGAGGCGTGGGTGAAAATGTGCTGTCATTCATTTTACTTTGTGAGTTCTATAAAGATTCTAGCTCTTTTACTTTCACTCAAGTTTTCATCAGTTTTGTCTCCCTACTGTGTACTGCACCAGGATCAATAGACAATTTGGAAAGTCTTTTGTAATTTATTCATTGAGTATTTCATGCATACTGAAGACATATTATATGCAGGAAAGGAAAGCCTGTATCAGTATTGATCCATATTTTGTAATGATTTTCAGCCTATTAGGGAATCAAATAACACAGACTTTGTGAAAGAGGGCTCATCATAGAAAAAATAGTGCAAAAATTAAATCCTAATGAAGCATAAATCCAAACGTGCATGGTATAAATTACGACATAAAATTAAGTTTTTCACATGTATGAACAAAAATCCAAAATGCATTTTATCTCCCTCCATTTTAGGAAGAGATTTGCTGTTTTGGACATGGATTAAACTGGTATAAAAGATTTTAGTTATATGTCCAAAAAGGTTCCTTGTAGCCTCTATGGTTAGGCCCACTATACAGGCAGCATTTTGTACTTGAAAATAGAGGGATGACCAGTGATAAAAGAATTAATATTATCTGTAGAATATCTAAGTTTAATTCTTGTCTCTATCACACACTTTTTGTGCAACTTGGAGAAATGCAATTGTTCTGTGCTACAATACCTCATCTCTAATCTTCAGAAGAAAGAATGTGTCTGCTTGTCTGTAAAGGCTTTGAAGCAGAGACTGTCTTCTTGAATGTATTTTCTAGCGTAAAGTACAATAGAACCTCTGATTTGTGTTAGGGCCTTTCAGTGTTACTGTGATACGAATAAATAATAATTAGTAATAGATGTTTTGTCTGCTTTCTTTAGAAAGGATAAGTCCATGAAAGAAAGCTAACTTTTCCCTGTAAGATGAAAAGAACTTCAAAGGTCAAATTTTAGCTATTATTCTAATGAAAAATGGGATGCTTCTAAGGCTGTTGATAAAGACTATAGTTTCACAAACTTCTCCTATTTCCTTTTAACTGCATTAGAGTTCTTACTGTGATTTTAAAGTTTGAGCACACCAAAATATTAAAAGCCCCCACAGCTTGCGTTTTTTTCCCCTTTAGCTATACTGTGAAGATAGCATCAAAACCTTCCCTGGAGCCTCCAACCACCCTTAATTTATTGTTACAATAAATAAAAAAGAGGAAGATTTATGAAAATGTCAGTGAGACACTCATGCTTTCAGAAATATCAACCAGTATCTATCAAACATCATCTTTGTCAGCAGCAGTGTTTTGCAGAAAGTCAGTCAAATTAAGGCACTTTGCATTTATTTTTATATTGGTAACATTCTCATACATAAACTTCAATGTTTTTAAGCAAGAAGGAGACTTAATTTGAATTAAGCCCAGCTGTCTCACCATGTCTAAAGAATTCTTCCTGTCTGTAGATGGACTCAAGAATAGAAAAACCAAAATTATTAGGACAGTATTATGTTTACAATTCAGTAAAGTGAAAGAAGGAAATTTCTCTCTCCAGATCTCTTTCCTTACCAAGTTTTTATTTTCTCTTGAAATTCTCAGATCATCAATAGAAATAAAAGGTGAAGGATTAAAATTATATGTTCAAATGCTGCTCTTGAAGCTTTATTTTGCTCTTCTTACTTGCTTTGCGTTTTAGACTTAGAAATAAAATTTAATACATTTAACAATGAAATAGGAATGAATCTCAAGAGAAGGATTTTACAACAAGATGGATTTTAGAATAGATGGTTTGAGGTACACAAACAGTGAGAATTGTCAGTGAACTGCTTTAACATTTACCTGATTCTTAACATCTTGTTTGCTGTACTGCATAATGCCTCATATCAACAGCAGCTTTGGCTTACAATCACTTCCCTAGGCCAGCAAGCATACAGGAAGGAATAATTCCTGTCCTTTGAATGTAAACAGCAGCTAAATTTATACTGAGGTAGAATTATTCCCTGAATTTGTCCTGCAGTTCTGTGATATCCCAGGATCCTCAGTCAGAGAAATAAAACACTTGACTGTTTCCATGGATAAAAACAACAGCAGTTTATTAGATGAAATGTCTCTGACCCCTCCTATCATACCTCTGATCTTTAAAGCCATCTAATTTTTTCTTTTGGCTCCTTGCTATCAGCATTCTGGCTGCTTCTCTGCATGTACTTTGTTATCTGTCTTAGAACCTTGAGTATTTCTGCTAAATTAGTGAGTGTAGAATACCTCTGCCTCATGTCTTTCCACAAGCACACGCTTTCCCCAGCACTCTTTTATGTTATCTCACCATTCCCATTAACGGTAATTGCTAGTTCACTTTTCCTTCCTTAAGCCTGACTGCTTGCTGTGAGAAACTGGCTTTAAATGTCAGCACATTTCCTTGACTCAGCCTCATTTTCTTATGCTGTTTGCCAGTTCTGCTTATATGAGAATTGTTGCCTCTAATGCTCGAAAGCTCTCTTAGCCAGATCCTCATCAAATGTAAATTTACTTAACATCATTGGAAGCATTGGAGCTGAAAAGCCATTTTTCTACGCTTCTTGCCTTTCAGATTGTAATAGCTGCATAAAATGCAGAATCAGAGTGTTGCTGAGCTCAGTAGGGACTTCTGGAGATCATCTTGTCCAACCTACCTGCTCCAAGTGGGGTCAGCTAGAGCTGGTTGATCAAGGCCATGTCCAGACAGCTTTTGAACATCTCCAGGGATGGGAACTTCACAGCCTCTCTGCTCTGATGTTCAGCTGTCCTCAGAGTAAAAAAGGTTTTTCTTATGTTTAAACAGAATTCCCTGTGTTTCACTTAGTGGCCAATTACTCCTGTCCATTCCCTGGGTAGCAAGAAGGAGAGCCTGGCTCTGTCTTCTTTACTGTCTCCTGCCAGATACTGATGCACATTGATAAGATCCCCCAGAGCCTTCTCTTCTCCGGGCTAAACAGTCCCTACTCTCTCAGCTTTTCCTCATAGAATGGATAATCCCTTTGTTATCTTAGCAGCCTCTTGTTGGACTCTCTCCAGTAGCTCCATGTCTCCCTTGTCCTGGGAAGCCCAGAGCTGGACACAGTCCTCCAGGTATGTCCTCACTAGTGCTGAATAGAGGAGATGGATCACCTCCTCTGGCCTGCTGACATCACTCCTCTTAATTCAATGCAGGAAGCCATCAGCTTGCTTTGCTCGTAAGGATACATGGCTGGCTCATGTTGAAGTTGAATACAGGAAGTTCCATTTAAACATGAGGAGGAACTTCTTTCCTGTGAAAGTGGCAGATCCCTGGAACAGGCTGCCCAGAGAGGCGGTTGAGTCTCTGTCTCTGGAGACCTTCAAAACCTGCCTGGACACGTTCCTGTGCAACCTGCTCTGGGTGGACTTGCTCTGACAGGGGGGTTGGACTAGATGATCTACAGAGGCCCCTTCCAATCCTATATCATTCTGTTATCTGTGACCTTGTAGTCCACCAGGGCCCTTCTCCAGCAGCTTGGTCCCTGTTCTTTCCCATAGGGGTCTTCCCTCCCAGGTGCAGGACTTTCACTTTGCTGAATTTCATAAGATCTCTGACCTCTTGAGGTCCCTCTGAATGACAGCATAAACTTTTGGTGTATCAGCTACTCCTCCCAGTCTTGTGTAATTTGCAAACTTGCTGAGAATACACTCTGTTTCATCATCAATGTCATTAATCAAGATTTTAAAGTGTTGGCCTTAGTATTGACCCATTGCGTATATCATGAGTTGCTGGCCTTCAGCTGGACTTTGTGCTCTGATGACAAGTCTTTGAACCTAGAAGTTCAGCCCAGTTTTCAGTTCATCTCACTGGTGATTTATCAAGCACATATTTCATCAGTTAGATTGTGAGAACATCACGGGAGTCTAAAGTAAAGATAAACAATATCTACTGCTCTCTCCTTGTCTACTGAGCTGGTCCTTTCAAAGTGGTCAGGCCCTCTTTAAATCTATGCTGACTAAACCCTGGTTACCTTTCTGTCCTTCTTATGTCTGAAATGGGTCTGCTATCCACATTTTCCATTATCTTCTCTTTGCTGCTGATGTACCTGTAAAAGTCTTTGTTGCTACTCTTCATATTCCTTGCCAGATTTGGCTCCACGTGGGCTTTGCCTCTCCTGACCACATCCCTCTGTTGTCCCTGTACAGCAAAGCGGTTGGTGTCTCTGTATGACCCCTGGGTGATCTGAACTTTTTTCCGCCACTCATATGCTTCCTTTTGATGTCTGAGTTTAGTCAGAAATTTCTTTCTAATCTGAAAAGGCCTCCTGCCACCTTTGTTCGATTTTCTGCACATTGGGATTGACTGCTCTTGAGCTTGGAAGAGCTGAGCCACAAAACCCAATGATCTCTCCTGAACCCTGCTTTTCTCTAGAACTGTTGCACTTGGAATTCTTTCAGAGACCCCTGAACCATCAAATGTTATCCCCCTGCCTGGAGAAGCATATATTCTGTAGCTATTCCTAACATACATGTAGGCAAGTCTCATCTACTCTGTTTTATTAAGTCTACATTTAAACCAATAAATACCGTTCATCTTTAATACCACTGCTGTTGGTATTTTAAGTGAGCCTTCATGTTATATAAAGATTAAAAATTCCCAAAATCTCACTAGATCAAGTTTCTGCTTTGTAAAATAATTGAAACTATATTTATTATTTATTTTTCCATGCCATAAATAGGGGCTGATTGAGGTAAGACTGCAGCTGTGCTGTTTCAGGTATGGTATAAGCACATGTCGAAAGAGACCTTGCAGTCCGGACCTTAAATTCATACTCTAAGCCAACAAATGAGTCAGAAGTCAGGAGAGCAAGCGCAGTTAAAGCATCATATCTGTCCTTATGCAAGAACATAGCAGCTTAAATTTAGGTTAGAATCCAGCTGTCCAGATTGCCAGATTCCCTTTGTATTCAGAAAACTGTGTTTCCCATATTAGGTGTTTTCTGTGCTAATATTTTTTCTTTTGAGTTCTAAATGCCAGAAGCCAGTCTTGTGTAATTTGCAAGTTATTCCTACTCTATTGCTTTGTAGAGTTAACTGCCAACAAAGTCTTCAGATATACTTTTTTTTTAAACTTTCTTAAACTGAATTCGTAGTGTTTCATTATATCTTCTTGATCATTCCATGTAATTCTTCCCCATCTTTTGTACCTTTTCATACTCTAGTTGGTGCCTCCTCCTACTGCTTAGATAAGTGAAGCACAGGTGACTTTTTAAAAATTAATTGTGTGTTTGGTGTGGTCTACCTATTCCTTGAATGGTGGAACAGATTTTCTTTTCATAGAATGGTTCAGGTTGAAAGGCACCTTAAAGCTCATCAAGTTCCAACCCCCCTGCCATAGGCAGGGAAACCTTCCACTAGACCAGGTTGCCCCATCCAGCCTGGTCTTGAGTCTTTTAGACTTCTGATATTTTAGAATACAAGAACTATTATAAATTTTGGGGTTATAAAATCATAACAACAGTTGAGTTGGCTGTGGATTTATTAATGAAGCTTACAAAGACCACCTATTTCATTAGCTCACCTGTCTTGACTCAGAGTGTCCTTATGTTTTCTCCCAAAATTTATATCTTCTTCTTACTTATCTGTGAGTTACCAAAGTGGCAGCAAGAAATCCATTTTGTATACCTTAGTGACAGATTCAAAAAATATTATGCTGTAAAATAATACACATCAAAAGATAGTCTCTGCTTCAAAACCCTCCTTTTTTGATATTTGTTCTCAAGTGACGCAGTACTAGCAGCAAAACCCATCATACCTCCTTATCACATTTTCTGTCCTCATACTGAGGAGAGAGTGTAACATCCTGGTGCTTTCATCAAGGGATTGGTTGCTTACAGAGGTGCTATGACACATTATGTCCCTTTCCACATGTGAGTGTGCCGGCTCGATTGCTCTTCGTTCACAGCCATGGATAAACAAGTCGTAACAATCACTAAATTAGCTTTTCTCATTACTTCAGTTTTATATCTGCAGCTGTATTTAGAAAACATATACATTCTGTGGTGTCTGATCACATCTAATTTTGTGGTCCTCAGATTTCTGTCTTGGGTTCTATCAATAATTTCAAATGCTGTTATCTTCTCAAGAAAAGAAAGGCATTCCTGCAGAATAAGTTTATAGCTCTCCTGTGTATATACAATAAGATGGGCATTTTCACAATAATCAGATTAGACGGTCTTGCTTTTCTGTCCACATAATGTTTTTACTTTGGGAAGTAGTTCACCGTTTTCTGGCACAAGATACCTAAATCTGGATTTGGGTGAAATTTCTTGAAGAAATGTGTTCCTTAAGCCTGTTTTCCAGCCTTGCAAACACCAGAACATCTTTTTTTTTCAATTTCTTCATTATCCTCTTCTTTTCTCTCAACAGAATTTAAAAACGAAAATGCGGCTTCAACTCATCTCTAAGAACTAGTAGTGCTTATCTGCATATGATGACAACAGTACCAGTTACTAATTATATATTATGGCAATTAGTTAGTACTTAGAAATTTGCCTTTGTGGATCTGTAATCTCTCATTATGCAATTGTAAATATATGACAAAAAAATTGTTCCAGTCCTAAGGTCATTTATTCAGTAACTCTGTACTAAGCTTGCCATTTCATGTTTTCCTTAATGATTTATGTCACCTTTCACAACAAAAAAGTTAGTTATTTTCGTTGGTTTTTTTGTTTGGTTGGTTGGTTTTTGTGGGTTTTTTTTTGGTAGAAATCACATCTGAAGCTGACCTATTTTTCATTTCCAGGCATTCTTTCTCATTTTACTCTTTCTCTTTTTTCTCATTCCCCTCACTGCCTTGCCATACGAAGGCAGTAGGCATGAACATAACGAAGCGTATTTAGCATTACCCTGACATACTGACTGTGCCGTAAAACTAAATAATGGGGTTTGAGTAGATTGTTTTATTCACAGATCTGTTAGAGATATTGTGTACATAACTGGGGAGAGGGAAGGATGAATAAAGTTGTGATGCCTCTTTTATTGACTGACTATGAAATAGTGCATTCCAGGAGGACTATAGTAACATTTACAAAGCTGAAGTAAAACACATCACTGTTATTGATTTAAACATCCACGTTTTTAGTTTTATTAATGGGACAGAGTATATTCTTCAAGTGATAATGAGAATTGGCTCTGTATCCTTTCCATCCTAGTTACATTTATTACCATAACAATGCATTGCTATCGGACTACTCAGAATTTTAACTATTCCTCTCCAGGTAGATAGATTTGTTTGAAATCTCTGCCTTCATGAATAAGAAACAAAAATTTAAAAATGTGTAATGCCTTATTTCTAATCATGCTTTATTTTTTCAAAGAAAAGAGTATTCCATCTTTGATGATGGGAATCCAGTCAAATTTATACTGGCAGTTTCAGATTAGACTACTGCAAATATTGTGCCAGAAACTGAAGGCAAAAGCCATGACGTGCTTGTGAATAGACCATCTAAGAGGCAAAAAGGGTAGACTGAAGAGTTGTTCCTGGCTTTATGACTAGCCTTATCTAAAAGTAAAGCTAAACTTTAAAGTTATCTTTGCCCTCTGACCATGCTAGAGCTGTTAGAATTCAGTGTGAAAATGCTCTCTGATGAGAGTCTTATAACTCCTTTTTTAGAAGAGTGAAGAAAATGTTGAAGAAAGAAAATAAGGGTTTTTCCACAAGTCACATATGGGTGCTGCACCAAGACCTGATAATTTAAGTTCTGTTCCAGCCTCTGACCAGCTAATTGTGCTTAGTAAGTCATATAAACATTTTAATTATCAGCAATTATCTATTTTTTTTTTTCACTTAAAGTGAAAAATAATTAGATTGGGGACTGTTTTATAGTATGTTTTCTCAATGACTTTGAAATAGGATCCCATTTTCAGTTAAGGCTGCCCTGCTCCAAAGAATTAATCACAAGAACTTCCTGTGAAGCAGTTTGTTTTGTATTTCATGGATGAAAACTAAAGCAGCATTCATACCAATTTTGATTATGTGCTAAAGCAAATAATTTATCATTCAAAATCCTGGGGGAAAAAAAAAAAGAAAAGAGAAAAGATTAATTTTAAGTATTATCCTGTAGACTTTTTAATGTCTTCTAATAGTTACATGGAACATAACCGACAGCTTGCTGTTGACTGAGGTGCCTGGGTGACATGGGTGACCGTAGCTTCAGGTAACCCGCAATTCCTTCTCGCTGTTTCCTAGAACAGATGAATAGAGCAACCAAACTCAGTCTAGTGAATGTTTAATTTCTAAGGGAATGAAAAAATTACACAATCTTTATTTCCTTGTATGTGTAGAGAATATTCTAATTAATACAATTCTTGAAGGTGTAATTGTATAATGGAAGTGTGTACACCCGAGATGTTTCCTGTGTTGGCTAATTATTCCACTTTCTTTGTTTTTTGTACTTGCTGCATTGGTTAAAAAGGCATGATCAGCAAACATAACTGAACACATTGCTCTTCCCTCAGCTGAACTGTTTGAAAGACCCCAGAGACAAACCAAACAAACCTAGCATGGTCCCACAGGAATCTAGGAATTCGGTTGCCCTTTTTAAGACTGTCTTCTCTGGGGAGCAAATCCCTGCAGCTGCTTTTAAAAGTTGAGGGTTAAAAGCATTTTTGTTGCTGAGAATGCACATTGGAGCATATGTAATGCTTTAATGTGCATTTTAAAGTGAAAATACAATACAGTTTTTTAGAACCTTTGGAAATAATCACAGACTTGCTTCTGAGGTTGAATGAATTCAGAAAGATACTTTCAGGCAGAGCTGACTGACACTCTGAATTTCCCTTCTGGAAGAAATTTTGATAGTTCAAGAAAGCTTTCATTTTGAATGAGAATGAATATAAGAACTTCTTCCATTTTCCCTTCACTGGAAAAATAACTGTAGAAAATGGAAATGCTTTGTTCTGGTTTCGTGGGTTTTTGTTGCTGGTTTTGGTTTGGGTTTTTTTTCCTAAATAAATTTGTCAATTTCTACACTTAAAAGACTATTCCTTGGGTTGGTGCTAGATATTAGAAGAACCCAAGGAATTCCCAGAATCCAAAGGAATTAATTATAATTGAGAAAAGACTCTGAAAAATTGAAGAATTTGATTATAAAGTTTGGATTTTGCATGCTGGTACAGTGAAAAAGAAAAAAAAAATCAAAATCATGTTATCAGCACAGTTAATAATATTAAAGCTTTTGTAAAAAGGGTGATGGAGTTGTGTGAGACTGTGGAGAGCAGGTAAACTGTCTCTCTTCAGCAATTCATTTTTGCCACTTTACGATTGGTCTTGTCTTTCTGAGAGCACAAGGGCAAATTTGGATTGATTTCACTCCAGGGGGAAGATTTCAGTAGAATGGGTGTCTGGAAGTTCTGGGAGTGCTCTTTTATCACCCACCTTGAAACTCACGCTCATGAACATCCTGTACCAAACAACTTGTCTCTCTCAACCGTTCCCCTTTGGAGCTGACTGTCCCATGCCTATTGGCTACATAGAATAATTCAGGTTGGAAAATACCCTTGGGATCATCGAGACCAACTATTAGCTCCACTCTACAAAGTTCTCCCCTAAACCATCTCCCCCATACCACATCTCAACGACTCCTAAACACATTCGGGGATGGGGAGCTCAACCACCTCTCCAGGCAGCCTATTCCAGTGTCTGACCACTCTTTCTGTGAAAAATTCTTTCCTAATGTTGAACCTGAACCTACCCTGTTGCAGCTTCAAGCCATTCCCTCTTGTTCTATCACTAATTACCTGTTAGAAGAGACCAGCACCAACCTCTCTACAATCCCCTTTCAAGTAGTTGTAGAGAGCAACGAGATCTGTCCTCACGTAGTATAAATTTTGATGTTTTGCTGTAGACAGCAAGGAGAGCTGCTGACTGAGGGGAGCAGTGAAAAGAGACTCCTTTTTCTACCTTCTCCATAACATTCCTGCAACACAGCTTCAGATTGCTATTGGCCTGCAATGGAAAAGTGGGAAGGGCGGAGGCAGAGTTGCAGGAGATTTGGACCACTAGTGTAGAAGTGGTGGCCTAGATAAGAGACTAGGGCTGCCAACAGAGTGATATCACGAAAGAATTTGTACTGAGGAACGTTAGTCACATTTATTGGTAAAACTGTGATACTACTATGGTACTGATACTTTGCCCATCATTATTTAGGATCAGTGAAGATCTTTCCCATTCTTTCCTGTACTGTGGCTCATCTTCAGCAAGTGAGGGGCACTTGTGATGAATAGTGCTGGGGAGCAGCTTAATTCTGAAAAGTTTCTTCTCTGAAGGTGGAGCTGCACTCTGAAGAACCTAGACATCTTTTTTTTCTTGGCGTGCACTTTAATGGGTGACCAGTGGTGAAAAATAGAGGCCGTTTGTCCTCCTTTACTTGATGCATGTCTTTAAAAGGGGGCTAAATTTTTTTAATCCTGTATAGATTAACTGTGTGTCCTGAGCCGAGTGCCCATATGGACACTTGAACCTTATGTTTCTTATTTTCTTTCTCTAGACAGCCCCTCACTAAACAAGGGAAAGTGACAAATTATCCCACAGAGGCACTTATCTCCCTTTTGTGTGATTGCTGAAGAGACCGTCATTTAAACTCTTTTGTATATTTGTCTTGAATAATACCTGTCTTTGCATAGTGTAGTTTTATTACACAGGTGCTCTGAAAAATTTTGCCTAATTTGTATTCCTACAACAGCTGGCCTGAATATAGATCAGCAACCTGAAATACCCCATTCCCCACTTAATTCTGCAAACTAGCAATATTCCAGGAAAAAATTAAAATAATATCTTTTGGAACATATGAGAGCTTTGAATTCTTTTCTAGTGGAAATTGGGGAATACGAACACTGTAAGTCTATTTTTGAAGCAGTAATCATAGCTAATGATGCAATCACAACTAATTTTCACCAAAATGGTGGGGCCAATCCCAGTATGTGCCTCTCCTAAGAGAGTGAAATAAGATTGAATACAATGATCTATTTACTTAGCTATATCCTCTGTATGGGTGCCAATCCATATCAAATTTCCAATGTACTTCAGTTGGGATTTTGATGGTCATAGTCCTGTTAGTTTTAGCTCTCCAAAAAAAAAAAAAAAACATTGGGTCTAAACAAATAGTTGTGTTTCCTGAGTAATCAATGGTTGTAGAAAAGGTAGATGCTCCACCGTGGAACACCTTCCCCTCTCTTGACTCTGGTGTTCCTTTTGTTTCTCACCCTTTGTTCCTTCCTCCTCTCTCTCATTTTCTGCACTTATTTAAACATGTTTTCATAGAGGTGCCACCATCAGATAGGATAATAGGCTCCTCTTTGGTCTGTGATGGATCTGTGGAGACCCACCAGCAGCAGCTGACAGTCAGGGCACTAGATGCCTATGTAGACAATAAAACTGCACTCCTGAAGTCTTTGACCAGACCACTTAAACATGTTTTTACTAATTTATAGAAAGCAGGTGTTCCAACACCTAATTCTGTCTGTCTGTAAATTTCTGATTTTTGTAGCCTAAAAAGATGCAAAATAACACAAGGATTTTTACACAGTGTAGGACCTTGGCTAAAGAGAATAGAAAAAGATGCTGAAAGAGAAACATTTGGCTATAAGTTAGTAGTGGAGTTTCTCAAAGCTTGGCTCAGAAGTGATGTCATTTAATATAGTCATTTATGACCCAAAAATGTTGTAATGAAATTTGCTGGTGGCATAAAGGTGAGAAGTACTATAAATACAAAGCAGGACTTGTGTATTGTGCAGAGTTAAGAGACCTTGAAGAGTAGAGTAATAGAATTGGAATAAGATTTAATAGTACAAAATAAAAGGTCACAGAATTTGGCCTTTTCATCTTACCTATCATTACCTGTCTAAAATTTAAAGGCCTACGTTAAGGTGTTCACCTGAGTCCCTTCAAATAATCCTAGAGAAATGCCTCTACAAGGACACTTATCCTATGCTAAAATAGTTATCTAAGATAGATAGATTGCACTGGCTTGTAGTGGTGCCTTTCTCACTAAATTGCTCTTGGAGGGAAACTAGATTCCCATGAATCGCAGCTTCAAGGTTATTGTGAATGCTTGCTGTATTCTTGTAGCTCTTCAGCTAGAAAGAGAAAAAAAACCAAAAACATTAACAACCATCACATCATGAGGAGCCATCAACGTAATGCAGCTTCAGAGAATGTAAATATGGGCCTTGGGTTCACCAAGCTGAATATTTCTAGGAAATAAAAGGAAAGAGTAAATATATCCCTGTGCAAATTCTTTGTGGAATGCCATCTAAGATCTTCAACATTAAAGTTCAAGAAATAGAAATGACTTGAAGAGATACAAAGAGTAATGAGGGGAAGTAATTTTACACGACAAACTTCCAGGAATGTTTTCATGTAGCAGATTGGAGGTCAGAAATGTCTGAATTTGTGCTGATCTGTGCAAAATACACACCAAAACTGACTGTTCCATGTGGCATAACACCAATAGCAAGCAGGGTTCAAAAGCATAAAAGCTGTATATGTGGAAGTCATGATGGGCTTGGACAGAGCACGTCACCAGCTGAGGTGACTCTTGTTTTTAAACAATGGCACTGCTCAGTGGCAGCATGTAGGCAGAAGCCAGTAGCAGCAGTTTGAGTCTGCATTCCACAGTGAAATCAGAATATAACAGGTTAGATTGGCCTTGAGAAAAGTAAGCGGAGCTGGTGAGAGATTTTAAAATTTATCAGATTTTTTTCTAAACTATCCAAAGTTATGTTCTCAAATCATCTGTCAGTGTCATGCCCACTATGTATCCATGTGTTCCAGCACTTGCAGTAGACTAAAGGTGTTAATGCAGGAATCAGTCCTTGACTAGTCCTGTTTAGAAGCAGAGCCGCCCCCACGACACGGAGTCAGGTGGAATGTTGTACTGGTGGGAGTGTGGGCACAAGTTACTTCTTCTTCTTCAAGAAGCTAAATGTTTGGGTAGCACAGCTTCCGTAGGTGATCTTTAAAACATTGTCATTTCCATAATTTTGAAGATTCCCATTTTTCTTCAAAAAATGTTATGCTTGAAGACACTTCAGATTATGCTTAAACTTTTGATTATTTCTGCCTGTTTAATTCATTAGAATTTTCCAGCCTATGATTTCATTACAGTAGTAGTATTAAAAATACAAGAAACGTTACTTTGAAAATTACCTGAGAAGGGAACAATAAAATACACAGACTGAGAAAGTCCCAAGAGAGTGTAAATCATTCCCTTCACTGAGACTTAGAACTAGCAAGGACTGGGAAGGGCTCTTCTGATTTACACTCGCCAAAGATCTGACCCATACTTATCAAAACGATCTGCTGTAATCTGCAAAAATATACAAGGCAGAACATTTGTCTGGCTGACAAAAGCGTGTTTCTTATAAAAAAGCTGTTTAACTCATAAGTTCAGGTAGCTTTGCATATTTCTAGTAACCCATGGATGACATCTGAAAATTAAGTCTGACCTGAAAGTTGAGGGAGAAGTGCTCTTAAAATAGATTAGATTTATTGCAGAGGTGGGAAATGAACAGTGCTGCCAACTAAGGAAAATATCTGTTTGACTCTGTCTTGTGTTAAGATGCTACCTTGAACTTGCAGATTGAGGAGAAATAATAATGTGTCTTGGAAATATACTATTTTGATGAATGCCATCTACTGGAAAAGAGCCAGCTCTATTTGCTTTCTTTCTGTTTGTTGTCAGCATCTCAACACTCAACATGAACTCTACCATGGCAAACTGTCGGAATTAGTTATTTGTAGTCTGTAATGAATGCTTCTATCACATGTTATTATTGAAAATAACAGGTCTCAAATGTGTGTGGTATACAATTCATTTTCTTTTTCACCAAAGCACACATTTTTCTAAGGTTAGAATGAGCGTGAACACCTCTCCGGCACTACTTTACCCAAAAAAGACTGAAGATAAAATTATTATAACTGAAAAAATTTTTTCCATATGTGTACATATGTTTTGCAACTGGTGTTTTTAAAGAAATGGGACAAAATTTTACAATAAATACTAAAGACAAGTTTTACAGAGAATAAGTTATCTGATAATTAAGTCAAGTAAAATGAGTAATGTAGTCAATAGAAAACCCAAGGAAATACTTAGACAATATTGAAATCTTATGCTGTAGAAACTTAAAAAATAATAATAAATGTTACTATGAAAATGGAAAAATGTAAAACCTAGATTTAATTAAGTATGTTTATTTTACTAGACTAAAAGGAAAAGAAGAAAATGAGCTAAAAATTTGTCTAAACTTAAGAAAATAGATTGTGTATGAGTATGAATGACCCATTTTGATTGACACAATTTCTTTTTAATTTCCTCCAGTTTTCTGAACTGTTTTTTGCCAGTGTGTTTTACCCTTTCCCCTTGAATTGTATGCATCCTTCTCCCCTTTTATGTACCAGATTGAGATTTTAACTTTTTTTTTTTCTAAAGAAAATTAATCTTTAAAAAATAATGCTGTTTACCAGTTTGGATTAATATTATCTCTATTTTTTTTTACAAGTGATTTAAGAGTAATTAAAATGTAAATGTGATTTAGTAATGAAGGAGGAGCTATTTGGATATTTCCTTCATAAATTTTCTAGATATGATACCTAGGCTACTTGATTGAACTTGCATAGATTATACAGAAAGACATACATTCTATTCTGTACCTCTCTGGCCATTGTTTTACAGCGGGATGACTTTCTTTCTCAGTATGGCTTTTCCTCCATGCAGAGGTACATTGGGGTTGTTAGGTTCTCCTTGGTGCTAGTGTTTTCCTGAATATAGGTGAGGCTCTCAGAATTTTATCTGATTATGATGAAGTCATGACACCAGCTCATGTCAACCTGAAAACCTTTGGCAAAACCTTAGATCTCATGCAGTATCTTCCTATGCCAAGCCTGTCTCTTTGGCTTAGAGCCTCTGGTTGGACAAGAGCAAAGTAGGTGCAGCAATAAACTGTATAATGTAGGTGTAGGGTCCTCAGCACTGATAGTTTTATTTTTTTTGCTCTTCCTATCACACTGAATTACTTGCTAATGCAAGTACTGCCTAAGATAATCATATTATTTCACTTACAAAGCTCCACACTTTTAACTTACTGTTTTATAAAACTGTCATAACTGCTAAACCAACTAATCCCCAAATATGCTTGGCTTTTAATTTGTATTGATAGTGGTAAGAAAAGATGTTTCAGTCATTTATTAAAAAAGTGCCCTGAAGGAGTGAAGATGTGGATGCCATTTGCAGTAAGAACTGTCTGTTGAAGAGACAGTGTGCTGCTGTATGGGAGAATCATTTGAACCAGTATATATAAAAAAAGTAGCGTGACTCGATTTTCAGGAGAATATCATAAAAAAACAGGGAAAGGAGAGATATTTGGCAATGCACAATGTAGAACAGCTTATTCAGCAATTTGTGAGTATTCTGAGGTATATTTTGTTAGTCCATGCCGTCTCATATCCAACCACTCAATGCATCCAGCCGTGTTCCCTGTTCAGTTTGTCCCATACGTGAAAATCATCACAAAATATTAACATTTAACTATTCAAAAATCTAAAACCAAGGCAGCATTTCTCACTAAAAATTCTAAAGGTTGATAAAGAACTTACTGAGTCATGACACTAAAGAAACAGAAATATTCACCAAGACTAATTCCTTGTCTGTAGCAGATGATTAGAGATCAAAGTATAGACTAACATTGGGAATCCCACTACAGACTAGCAATGATGGCTAAAGACTGATAAAAACACTAGCATGCCCACTTTTGAAGCTGGAACATCACAGCAAATGGTCTTCAGTGAGCTTCAAAAATTACTTCAGTCTCTCGCTTGCAAAGTTAAGACATCAGAAAATAAATCCAATTCCAGAAAGCTTGTCAAAGGGAGAGAAGGTTTTGTCTCTCTCCATAAATATGCCTGCAGAACTTTCCAGGTCTTTAGGGCTACTCTTTCTTCCTACAAATCTTCAGAAGTCAGCAGTGAGTGAAGAGAGACCAACACTTCTCATTTACAACTCCCCTGCCACATTGTTCGTTGCTGTAACATGCTATCCTTCTAAACTGCATTCTCTAACTCGTTGTTTGACTGTGATATGAAATCACTGAAGATAGAGAACCCATCAGGCATTAAAAGGAACTATGAGGTGAAGAGTGTGAAGACTTTAAAAGGAATGGCTCCTCTGAACTTTATTCCTTTGTTTTGTACTGTTTCTCTTCACTAGTGTCCTCTGCCTTCAAGAGAAATATATACCTTCTGATCTTTTTTGAGTCACTACCATACTCTAATAATTCCTTGATTTACTGCATGATTCATCAAATCCTCTCGCTTTGTAGCCTACATAAAACCATTAGAAAGAGAGGATTCATACTGTACAAGTAACTTCGGAGATTATCTAGAAAGTAATATCGCTATTTTTAGGACACTCTTCCGCTAAATCATTCAAAGAGACTCACGGTAATGGTAGTTCCAGGAAGAAATTTTTAGAGACTCATCTAGTCTCCTTGTAATTAGAAATATACACTTTTCATAGCAAACTCTTCTGCTACTTGAGCATGTTATACATTAATATATAGCATGTAGTTTCTGTGTACTGGCATCATACACTTGATTTCTCAAGTGGACGGGGTACTGATCTAAGGAATCTAAATCCTAGCTTAAAGTAACAGTAAATCATTGACTCAGTGATAGGCTACCTATTATGTGACGTGTCTTTTACCATATTAATGTAATCATTTCAATCCTTTATTTTTCAGTGCTATGCTAATTTCGAAGAACTAAATACAAGCTACAGACAACCTGCCATTACCAGAGCTAAGGGAACTAATCCACAGCAGAATTTGGTTATAATAGTGGTTGTATCCCAAATAAGCAGCTTCGGAAATGCACTATCTGTACTTCATATGCACTGAGGGTTATTTATTTGGCTTCAGGAATCCATCCCCTAATACAATTTGCAAGATATGCAGTTTCCTGATTACAGGGGAAGCTCCAGGCGACTACTTGTTTAATTCCAAATGTGAACATTAGATTTGGTATTTTCAAAGTCGTTTTCTCTCCATCGTGTGCCACTACTTCTACCTGCCAACATTTTATCAACATGTTTTCAATAGGAAATTCATTTCATACTTGCTGCTGGAGTTTATTCTAACAGCTGAATAGCCTGAACATCTTCAACATGATAGGTCAGAAGGTGCCACTGTGTAGAGCTGTGATAAGGGAAAAAAGAAAACCTCCAAGAAAGTCAGTTTTGACTTGTTTCTTCTGGTATGTAACAGCAAGAATTTTTTCCTATCACTGTTTCCCAAGAGTTATAATTGGAAATGTAACATTTAGATTTATAAGGGTCTTCCTTATTTGAGTCGGAGATTCCTATTTCTGTTTAAGGGCATACTACTAATGTATTTAATTGGAGAAATATGAATAGCTGGCATTCTGCTAAGTAGTGAACTACTACAAAGTACTCTGGATTTTACAGCCTGTTAAGAGCCGTGACTGTATTGAAGCCATATTTGCAACGTATATTCATGTTGTTGGAATGTAAAATTAGGGAGCTAATCTTGCAATCTCCACTTAGTCAAAAGACAATAGAAATATTTCCTAAGAGATTGAAGTATTTTGTACCTTTGTATATTAAAAACCAACCAAACAAACAAACTTAACAAAATCACAAATGAAAGCCTGAAACTCTCATCTTAATTTAAAATAATTCCATATATCAATCACATTACTTCGATCGCATTGTTGGAAAAAAAAAAAAAAGCAGAGAGTAATGCAAGGCAAAGTTATACTTCAGTAAGAAGGTAAGTTGAACTATTACTCATTGCAGAGCATTATATCTTTTATTATTATGATTATTATTCCTAGTTTTCAACATTTTCCTTAGCATATGGAGATGTGAATGGGATAAAATACTCGATCAATGATGTTCCCATACTCACTTGTTAAATATTCCTGGATCACCATTTATCATATGATACTTCAGTATTTATTTTGTGTCCATTTGTCCAAGACCACATTTCTTTTAGTGCTTGTAAATAGTTCATTCATTACAATAACTACTTCTAACGTTGAAGATAAAGCAAATAAAGACAATACTAAGGTTTTATTATCATTGTCAAAGTAAAGAATCTTCCCATATTTGTTGAGAGAAAATGAAACCGGTTCACTTAGTTGGGCAAAAACCTTTTGAGTTATACTTATGATTTCTACTGAACCCAATGATTTTTTAAAGATATTATTAACCTTCTTTACAACAGAAAAGACAGAATAAAATAATGTCAACTTTTGAAATGTTGAAAAAAACAAACCTTCAAAAAATGAACGTATTTTTCAGTGCTGAACTCTTCTTTAGGGATTTCAAATTTGGTGATAAAGTTAGTTGCTTAACATACACCACCATTTTATTTCTTTTCCTCCTTTGACTTCACAACTCCATTTTCATGAGAGAAATTCTCTTCAAAAAGGAGCTCTTCTAGTTTTCTTTTATATTGCTGTGATTTGAAATAAATGTTTTTCCAATTTATCACTGGTAATAATATGGAGGACAGTCTACAGATAGTAGGAAAAGAATGTTACTACCTGAAGTCAAGAGACTACCTGTAGAACTCCAGAGGCCTGCATTTTTTCTGAAAATATATTTTTTTAGTATTTCTGGAAGAACACCAGTTTGGAATTTTAGTTGGTAGAAATTTTTCAAATTTTTTTGTTTAGGCTTTTCTCTGATAAAAATTGTTGAAAAGAATGAATTTTTCTATGAAGTGAAAACTCAAAAGTTTCTGTTCAACTATATTCTATAGAGGACTGAGCGAACTGATTGATTTCAGTCTCATGCAAAACAAAGTTTAACCAGAACCTGCCAAGGAGGAGAATTTCTGCATCACTGCATTTTGCGTGTAGCCAGGGCTAGTAAACATAAGAAGATGAGGTTCCCTGAAGAGAAACTGAAGAGAGATGTAGATGAACTGAAGCACAGCTTCGGGATCAGGTAGGAAGTAAATGGTCAATGGCTCAACTATCTCAAGACAGAGGTGCTCCTCAGTATGGTTAGAGGACCACAATGTCTCTCAAATGACAGAGAAAACCAAGGAAGAATGATCGTTAAGGGCATTACTAACTTCTCATGGAAACTGAACTTGCGAAATAAGCTGCTTTTGATCACAGTTCAAATTCCAATGTGAATACAGTCCAATTTTAAGTATTCAGGAAAAAAGAACCATCGTTAAAGCTTTCGAGAGGCTTATTGCTATGAGTCTCTCCCTGCCGAAAGTCTGTAGCCAAAAGGCAAGTTTGCAAGAGGAGATTGCCTTCTCCAGCTAGCTTAAAAACAGAGGTAAAATGTCCCTAAGGCAAGGTGTTTTAGGAAGAAAGGCATCAGCTAATTAAACTTAATTGGGTTAGCCAGGGTAGTCTGATTAGCATAATTAATTTAGGCCTCTAAGTAGGCCTGAGGGGTGTGTGCTTTTGTTAGGGATCCTGTGAGGGAGGTATTTGGGACTTGGAAGTGAGAAGAGTAGTTAATTCTCTAGGTCAAGGGAGAGGCACTGTAGATGAGTGGGAAAGAAAATGTGCAGAAATGCAGAGGATTTAACGTAGCTGAAGGCCATGTACTTTTTCGAAACTGGTAGCGGTTAAGGAAAAAACAGATGGGCTAGTTACAAGTTTTCAATCCACCTGGAAGGGATGGGGAAGCAGCCTAGCCAGCTCGTTATGTTTGTGCTTGACAATGCTGCAATGTAAGTAGAAATATGGAGTCTAGTGAATAGTGGATCGGTTTAAAAACAGATTGTAGCAAAATGGCAGAATCTTCCAATTTGGCGCAGGTGAAATTGTTTGGGGTTCAACTGTAAGAAAAAACGTTGCAAAAAGTGAATGAAATACTGGTTTAATCTGTTTCCTGAGAGCTTTGCGTATTGTATCCTTAGCTCGTGAATAAGAATTCTTAAGAAATAAAAATGTGAAAACATAAGAGACTTTTCTCAAGTGACAGAGGAAAACCAAAAATAATGATTACTTAATGACTCTTTTGGTTTTACAAAGTAGGTGAACTTGCACGTATGCATAACCTATCACAGCACTACTTCGATGGAGTGAATTGCGTAGTTGTTTATTGCTGTATTAAACTATTGTGTCATAGTTTTATTTGGCCTAAAGGGTGGCTTACCTGAACTGTCTTCAGACTTCAAGGCTTAGTTTAAAAGTTTTGTGAATGTTTTCATTTTTGCGAAGCATTTAATTTTCAACATCACTGTGAGCAATAAAGTGGTCAAATGAGCCTCTCTTGTCCTCTGTTTGTATCTAATTAGTGTCATCAGGCAGATGATCTCTTCCTATTGGGCTGAGAAAGCGAAGTATCCCTGTTGTTAAGCTTACTCCACAGCTGATTGGTAAGAAAATTAGTTGGGAAACCCCAAGGGGAAAAAAATATGTTCTGCAGTATGCTTTGGCTACCTACTCCAGTGGGCTCCTTTTATTACTCTCAGATCTACACATCACTGGTGTTTCAACTGCAAGGTAAAAAT
>VXBJ01001696.1:183-13581 GCA_013400055.1 Nycticryphes semicollaris | reverse complement strand
AAAATGGGAATTTTACCATGAAAAACATTATAGTAAGTCTGTCTACACCTTTACAACTATAGTCTACTGTTCTAAGTCATCTGTGAGGATTTTTCAATATTTATCTGAATGACCACTAATATATGAAGCAAACAAAAGATATTTGGCATGCAGTTTTGTGAGCAAGGAGATTCCTGGGACCTGATGAACTGTGACTGAATATGATGAGGTATTGTCTGCCATAAGGAAATATAGTGATGAAATGTAAAAAGATATAAGCAACTGTCCAGATGAATCATGCAAATTGAAATATTGAATTTTTAAAAAAAAATTGAATTGCTTTTTAATTAAACTTAATTTAGAATTTTTTTAGCTGTCTTGTCATATCCATCCAAACTATCAAGCATTCCTCAAAGTGAAGTTACATGTCCTAAACAATAATGGATGTTTTAGTTGATGGTTCAGAGGAGAATCTCAAAATGTATGAAGGCAACTATAAATTTAGCTGGTTATATTGTGAGATGATGTTACACGGTAGCCTTTGGGAAACTTTGTGGTTTCACTCTCACTTGAAATATTATTAAAACAATTTTACAATGCATTATTCTTTTCTCGTACTAGCTAGAGCTGGATGAGAGAAAAAAAAAAAAGCGTGAGAATGGAATTCAAAGCAAGGCTGATGTACCAGAACCAAGACAAATAAATAAATTCCCAAGTTTTCATTTTTTTAATCTTTAAAAAGATTTATGTTTAGGTCAATTCTTGTCCAGTTCTGCTTCAGAGCCATTCAGATGAGATTTTACAAAAGGAAGGAAGGAGAAACATTGCTAAATTGCTTTGAGAAAGGTTAGCCACTCAACATGAATAAACTATGGATTGCTACACCACAAATATATATGACATGTTGAAAAATGTTTTAATGAAGTAGCAAAGGTCTGCTAGAGAGTGAGTTAAAAAGAAACGTGTAGCGCTGTAGTAGACTTTGAAAAGACAGATGGATTCTTTTCTTCTTTTATATTTCGAGAAGAATTGAAACTGTAGTGTTTCATGTCTTTGTTTTAAGCTCTGTGGCAACTCTGTATTGTTCAAAATACATATTCCAAATTTCAGGTTTGGCACCTGCATTATGTGAGGTATAATTGCAGTTACTCTATGCAATTAGAATTTAAATTTGTGCTGCTGAAGCAGGATAGTGTTTGGGTTTCTATTTTTTTTTTTTTTTTTTTCCCTGGGAGGTAGTGTTAAGCAGTCTGTTTTGTGCTCAGAAAATTTGCCATGACAGTGCTTCATAATAGAACCAATTATCAGGAATGCTGTTACACATAGCCTTCCAGACCCCAATTTAAACAGAAGTAAGTGACGACTCCTTCTGTGAAACAGTGTCCATAAATCAGCCATATGTGAAGACCGACACACTTATTGAGGGTAAAACAAGAAATAGAAAATTCTGTTAAATAAATATGTGTTTTGAAGGTGTTCTGATTAACTTTCATATTAATGGGAAGCAGCATATATATTAACAGAACCTTGCAAACCTGCTTTCCATGTATCTTTAATAAGTATCAGAATTAGTTCATTCTTTCACATTTCATTTTTAAAAAGGAAAGATCCCACCTCCAAATGCTTTAAAATAGATGCTGTTACCCTCAGCACAATGGAGCAAACGACAACTGATACTGCTGTGTCTAACATTCTTGTTTTGTATGAAATGACATCACTCTTAATCTTTGTTTTTAATGGGCACCTTCAATTGGAATACACAGACCTGAATGACTAACGCCCCTTTTGGACACAGAATTAGTCAGTCTTTTATTTCCTGAGGCTTCACTTTTTAAAAATGATCCAAAAGAAAAACAGTTCATCCTCAGACATGCTTGAGAACTTTCAGGTGTAATGCCTAGGACAGCCTTTTAGTTTACAAAAACCATGCCCTTTACTGTTAAGCTGTATCGCTTTGAACACAAATATTCAAAGGCTGGCTTAAAAGCCAAATTTAATTTTGCAATCACTGGTTGTAAGTGTTTCAAATGTATACACTGAAACACAGGAACTTCAGACAGTTTTCTGTTTCATTACTCCTGCTCTTTTGTTTCTCTGCACATGTGGTTATGTAGGTGTTTTTATATTATGTTATAATTACATGCCACTTGATTTTTTTCTCAAGGGACTATCTATGCAATAAAAAATTAAGAACAGCAAAATTTTACAAAACAAATAGAAAACAACAAAGCAATTTCAGCAACAAACCCCAAACTGAACGTTTTTTTTTAATATTTTACCGCATAAAATTTCAAAATATAGTAAAATTATATTTAAATAAAAATAAAAAAGAAGTAGAAACCTTATTGAGAAATAAAAACCTTACTTCTCAGAGAATTGGAAACTTTATTATGTCATGATCGCTGTGTCCAAGACGGCCTCCAACCGTCACGTTCCCCCAAGTTCCTCTCTGTTCACAAACAACAGGTCAAATGAGCCACCTTTCCTCATTGTCTCCCTCACTGTGTCGGGAACTTATCTTCTACACACTCCAACAGCCTCCTAGGCTGTTTCTTCTCAGTTGCATTGTATTTCCAGGAAATATCTGGTAAGTTGTCTTAAGGGGTAACAGCTTTAAATTGGAAGAAGGGAGATTTAGATTGAATACCAGAAAAAAGTTCTTTACCGTGAGGGTGATGGGGCACTGGAATAGGTTGCCCAGAGAAGCCGTGGCTGCCCCATCTCTGGAGGGGTTCAAAGCCAGGCTGGATGGGGCTTTGAGCATCCTGGTCTGGTGGTGGGAGGTGTCCCTGCCCATGGCAGGGGGGCTGGAACTTGATGATCTTTAAGGTCCCTTCCAACTCTAACCATTCTATGATTCTATGATCTACTTTTTGTGTATGTGGTGGTAAATTCACTCCAAATGTTTGCTGCAGTCTACTAAGATACTGCAATGGTAGAAACAAAGTGCATTTGGTTCCTTGGCAGTAGCAAATAAAAGCCGTATTATTTAAATTAACGACTCATAATTTATGTGCTTTAAATCTGAAATATGGAATAAGTATTCACTAGGTCTAGCTTTTCAAAACACATGAAGCATTGTGGTTGTTTAAAGCAGAATCGGAAAACCCTGCATCTACTCTGCACGCTGCCTCTATGGGTGTTCTGGTTTATACTTTAGAAGTCTCAGTTTGTGCAACTGTATAGTTTTGAATCTATACAGAAACAGTAATTTTATTTTTTTCTGTTGTTCACCTACTTAAAAGGAGTAATTGCTGCTGTCTAATATTGCCTAAGTGCAGAAATGTCTCAGCATTTTAAAATAACTTTTGCCACCTTAGAAAAGGGGTGGCTTGGGATATGATCATCTAGACTCTCAAGAATTCTGGAAGCTCACATTCATGTATTGTTGATTCAATGCATTTTTCTTCTGAAGTAGGCACTTTTATTTCCAAGAAGCTCACCCTCTTTGTGGTTTTTGTATTGTTGTCACTCTGAGAATATAATGAAATGGATAGTGCCAGGGTTTCTTATTGACTGCTAAATAAATTAAAAAAATTTTTGCTTTCTTGCCAATCCTCATGACAATAAGCACATCATTCTCCCTCCCCCTACATCTGACCTTTTTGCGTCTATTACTTTTAAATGAATCTTACTGACAACCCAAACATTGCATTTGAAATTAGTAAATCATTAGAACATCATTGTACAATATGTTGTCACAGTTTGGTACCAGGAAAAGGATTCAGTATTTGTCAGGATGTCCAAGTTTGAGGTAAAACAGAATCAGTTTTTCTTTTCAGCATTTTTACTTCTCAGTTAAGCTCCTTCTAACTAACTGCACTCTGTGAAATTAATGGTTTCTTTTTCAGACAGTGTTTGCTTCTAGCAGATAAGGTCTGATGTTTATAGTTAGTACCACGGAATGGTTTACAGAAAGGCTCCTGCTTATTCTTAATTGCTAAACAACCAAATCTCAGCTGACTTTGTTAGACCAGTTGGAAGGTCGGAAGCAGAAGAGCGAAGATGAGTCACACCTGCAGGGAGAAGCAGACAGGACCAGTGACCCAACACTGACCAACAAGGTATTAGATCCCCTGCGTATCATGCTCAGTATAAAAAGCTGAGGGACCAAAGGGTCAGCCTCTTTCTTCAGTGGCTGGCGTCCGAGGACTCTGTTTGTCTGCTTTTGATCCCGATCCGTGTGTTAATTGAATGCAGATCCAGAATCCAGTTCATTGCTGAGTCATGTCTGGGACTTCCCCAGTGCCTGGGAAATAATTATTATATTTTCTGTTTATTATTTTATTATTAATATTTCATAAGCATAGTTTCTTTTTCAATCCATAAGTTTCTCTCTCTCTCTCATTCTTCTCTGCCTTATGAGAGAAGTTAAAGGGAGCATCTGTCATTCATTTTAGTGGCCAGTCCAGCCCAAACCACAACAGAGGATTCTTCAAAGGCTCTAACTGTGCAGAAGCTGAGACTATGATCTTTCTCTGGTGAATACTGGAAAGGATGTTCTTTTTCTCTCTTGATAAACATTCCATGCAGGTCACAAGAGTTACATAGCACTATGAATTCCTTCAGCACCTTCCCTAATGAGAGAATTTCTGTTCACATTACCTCCTGGGCTTTTTCCAGATGTGTTACTAGTTCTCTTACCCATACCTGCTTTTAACACCTTTGTTGTCCTACTTGGTCTCTGAATGGCCTTCTCACTGCTCCTCTTTTTTATTACTCTTTGAACAATTGTTTCTCTTTCTATGCCTTCCAAATTTTATGCCAGGGATAAAATCTGTGGTCAGTGTGGCAGAAAGCCTTTGCCCTTACTGCCCTGAAGAGCAGCAAGTAACTCCTAGGTATTTCATGTGTTAGCCTTTAAAGAAAGGCCAAAAAGGAGTAAACAAAGGCACCTTAGCTGAAGACTAGAAGGATATTTGGCAGAAATTACCTCTGTGCTTGCCCTTCTTGCCCTGTGGGGCTTGCTCTTGCCCTGTGCCTCCACTCTGCCACTCTGGACAGCACTGGGGTAGGTCACTGGGTTAGATAACCCTTGGTATCAACCACTAAGCCATTTTTTGTGCATTTTACGTGACCTATCTTTAAACTGCACTAGTGAATTTTGAAAAAATGAAGGCGGTATGTAGCATGAACCTACTTTCCATCACTCTATCAGAGGGGTTTTTTTTTGTGTGTTGATTTCACACCGTCTTCTGTGGAGGAATTTTCTGCTTTCTCTCACCCCGTTGCTGGCACTTCTCCAAAGTGTTTGATTAGAGGTTATGTCTGCAGTCAGCGCCTAACAGAATGAAATACTACTTTGCAGGGTGTTTCTTGTGTCCTCCCTTCATCAATTGGTATTGTATGTGGTTCTTTTGATCGGGGGTACTTAAAGCTGGTGAGTAGTTTGCCTGCAGGTTTTGCAGGATTTTACTCTTCTCTATTATTTTCACTTCTCAATCCTAATTATAATTTCAAGCCATCTGTATTTGAAGATAATCATGTAGCAATCATATGCATTTATAGGAAGGGTACAAACTGTTGATTACACCTTTCTCTTATATTTTCACTCGCTTGTTTTTTGTTGTCAGGTGTGTGTGTCCTACACAGGGTTGCTTTCATTCAAAGCCTTTTTTTTGTCTGATGATTGAAAGAAGCATCTAATATCTTGAAAACTCAGTTTTCTTTTCCCCATAGTTTTTCTGCCTACACAACAAAACCGAATCCTGTAACTGATGGGGCATTGTGCTGAGGAGACCATGACAACTTCTTTTGTATTTACACCAGCACCTTTGATCAAATCAAAACAGCCGGAGATATTAGACTTGTTTGAGCAGCCCCACGTTGCATTTTCTAGGCAAGTTTCCTTCAAAAACTCATAAAAATAGAAATTCATAAGAGAAAGAACATTACACTAGTGATGCTGAACAGGAAAGAATCGCTTGGCCAGCAGTCCAAACATTGGAATGGGTATTTTTACAATATCTTATATGGAACTCATCAATTTACATTGAGTGCGGCTGGAAAAGTGCAACTGCAGCAAAGACAAGAAAGTCAACACATTACAATAACACGTTTCAGAACTCCCTGTCAGCTTCTCAGCTAGACCTCAGATCCTGTATGGATTGCTCATTGTATGGATTACTCATTCTGAGATATTGGGTCTACTTAATAATTACATATGAAGTGAAATTTGGGGCTAAATCTCCACAGGACATATAGCTATAGGTGTGGGTTTTCACATGCAACCAACAGTGTGTTCTGTTTCACAACTGATAGGAAATGGAAGTCATTTATGCAACATACTTTTTAGAAAGGGAATATGTCATGTGGAGTTATTCAAAGTCCTAAATACCAAAATGGAGATGGTTTCTTAGAATATTATACCAGTATATATGTCGTATTACAGTACTACAAAGGTGTAATTATTTATGCTGAATTGGTAGGATTATGTCTCATTCTTCAAACACAGGCAGCCCTCTAATTTTAATAGTTCAAAAATACATCAGAAAGAATATAATTTTATTATTTGTGTCATAATGACACTTTTTCTTTGATCTAAAGACTAAACAGAAATAGTACAAAGAGGAGAGTAGTCAATAAATTTAGAAAAATATTGTTAATCTAAAGACTTGATTTCTGAATCCAATAACAACATATTGTGCCAGTGTTAGGGTCCGTATTGAACATTCCAGGGATAGGATATCCAAGCTTCTCTGGGCAACTTGTTCCAGTGCCTCATCACCCTCACAGCAAAGAATTTCTTCCCAATATCTGATCCAAATATCCCCTCTTTCAATTTAAAACCATTCCCCCTTGTCCTATTGCTCCATTCCCTGATCAAGAGTCCCTCCCCATCTTTTCTGTTGTCCCTTTAGGTACTGGAGGGGCTCTAAGGTCTCCCCTGAGCCTTCTCTTCTCCAGGCTGAACAACACCAGCTCTCTCAGACTGGCCTCACAGGAGAGCTGCTCCAGCCCTCTGATGATCTCTGTGGCCCTCCTCTGGACTGCTCCAACAGGACCATGTCCTTCTTGTTCTGAGGACTCCCAGCTTGCTGCCTGTACTGCACAGCTTGTTGTGTTCAGCAATCTTGCTGAGCATCCATGCAGTTCCTCTGTCCATGTTGCTGACAAAGACGTTGAACAGCACTGGTCCCAGTATCAACACATGAGGAATGCCACTTGTTACTGTTCACCATCTGGACATTGAGCCATTGACCACAATTCCTTCAGTGCAGCCATCCAGCCACTTCCTTATCTTCCAAGTGGGTCATCCATCAAATCTATGTCCAATACATGAGCATCTCATGAGCAGTAAGAAGCTGGACTTGATCTTGCAGTGTTCTATGCACCTTTTCTGAGCTTCTGACTATTCATAATTTCTCTAGAAGTCAAAGGGAACAGAGAATGTTATCAACATGAGCTAATTGAGAGGTAGACAGTCAAGGAACAAGCAGTTTGTACTGTAAAGTTCTTGTCTTATAGTGAAGACAGATATTTAAAAGTATTGATAAATGAGAAATTAAGAATTGCTTTAAGGAAAAACATGAAATATTTAACACAAGAACTGAGCATGGATCTTAGTCAATGTATTTAGTGTAAACCAAACAATCAAATTGTAAAAGAAAATAAAAGCATTCTCTCAGGCAAAGCTGTAAAAGTAACTGAATGACTAGAGCATGAGAAGTAGGCAATTGATTTTTCAAATAATATTTTGTACCATTTCAGACCCATATTCTCTTACTAGAATCATAAATTTTCTTGGAAGGCACTACAGTACTGCAGTTATAAAATATATCATCTTCTTACGCTTCGATTTTAATCCTCAAAGAGCTTCATACAAATGCAGGGAGAGACATAACCAAAATACTTTTCTTTAAATAATTCTAGTATTTCCTAAAATTGGATAGAAAATAATGCTTTTCTTCTGTGGGAAATTCTGGTGTTTAAAAGTGTACATTGGTTCTGTATTCTAATAAAAAAAAGATTTTTGCAGAAAATCACCCATCTTTTGATATTTCCACATTTAAATACTGCAGAATACCTAAATGTGGAAATATCAAAGTTAACATTTAGAAAACATTGGTGTAGTTCTTTTTGTGGTAGTAAAAAATAAATTATAAAAGCCATTTTGTTGTGGTATTGAAAAGAATTTTCCTGTTGCTCCTTTTTTGTTTGTTTGTTTGTTGGTTTTTTTTTTTCTTAAGATGAATGTAGTGAAGTGTAGAACCAGATGTTCCATTGCCATTTAAATGCAAAGAGATCAAAATTCTGGTTTTACAGCAAAACTTTCTCTATTATTTGAAATTCTATAAATATAGGAAGAAGCCTCGTCTCATCATTATGATGTGAGCTTGTGGTAGACATATCAGTGATATCTACTGAGAAATACATCTACTTGTTTTTGCAGCCTCTGTCGAGAAACTGTAGACGACACATTCTAGATTGAATATATCTGCTAAGCAAATCCTAAACCTTGTTTCTGAAATGATATGTGGGGTTTATAAAATGGATGGAAATATACAGCATAAATACTGGGCTTACAACACCACAAATTTTCAAGTCCAGTGAAGAAATAAGTCCGGTATTCAACAAAGAATTTGCTCAAATCTTTATTGAAAAGTTGCTTTGAAGAGAAACTTGAGATGGTATTTGCAAGTAAATGCACAAATCAACATTTTGCAAAAGCTAAGAAGAAAAATAAAAATAAATTAAAATTATGTACGCTGTGAATGAAAATGTTAGCTCACAACCAGATTGTGAGCTAACATTACAGCCATACATGAAAAGGCTTAAATGTCCAGAATGTTATATCCAGCTATCATAAATTAGGCTGTACCGAGTGAGAAAAATACATGTTTACTACACACTGCCTTCCATCCTGAAGATTTTGCAGTCTAGCTGCATCCCAGATAAGCAATACAAGTGTATTAAACCTGAGTGCTCAGTCCTCAAGTTGTGTTCACTTATCTTTGATGTGAAGAAATGCGTAATAATAACATGTTGAACTAAAAGTAAGAAGACGTTTGCACAAACAGCAGAAGGAGAAAAAGAGAAAAGCTGCTGAGATGACAAGAAGCTGTTACGTGTGTGTTTGGATTAGGTGTAGTCAGTTCTATTTTGTCCACTGGTGAACAGTATTAGAACAAGGAGCGATAGAAGAGAGCATTGGGCATAAATTGAAACAAACTGACGTATCTGTATTATCTGAATTGTCTGATAAGGAGTGGAAAAACAAGGTGTGGCCATAAATCATGCCTGAGTCATAACAAAATACATAATTTAAAATGTGAAGGGAACTAAAAATAGCTTACACGGGCACCAGAATGTGCCACACTGCCTGAAAGGGACAAATCTAGACTCCAGTCTTGTGAATAAAAATTAATCATATAGAGAGCAGATAAAAGAAGTAAGATCTATAACTAATTACAAGATGAGGAATGATCTTTCTGCTTTAGTTATCTGAAAGCACAGGAAAGTACAACTGTGTATTGACGGGTACAGCGCAGCATATTTCTTGTGGTGCTTTGGTGGATCACCTAGGCTTTTTCACTACCTGATGTACATATGTTTTTCTGCTTCTCTTGGAGACTCTGTAGTAAGCACAGTGGCATTCTGCATAAATTTAGAAGACATAAACATTCCCAGGCTGTAATTAATGTTATTGGACAAAGCAGATGGCTCTAATAATGCCAGCAAAGGGCCTGTGTGATGAGGTCTTGATAAAAAGGGATAGTTCTTGCAGTTTTAAAGCTGTATTAACACTGTAATTAAATTTGTAAGCAAGGATGTTTTTCTAATCAAATGACAATTAATTAAAATAATTGTACAGTAATATCCTTTTTAAACTTTTGAGAGTTTCCAAAAGTAAGAATTTTCCCATCAAAGTATTTGGAATAGGAAGCAGCACTCACAAGGCACCACATAAAAGCAATTATATTCTCTTTATTCTTGACTGACAGGTGGTTGACTGGAGATGAGCGTATTACCCTCGTATGGATGGATTTTATAGAAAAGAATAGTATCTCATTTCTATTTCATTTTTTTTTCCTCCCCTTTTGCATAAAAATGGCTGTTTAAAACAAGAGAAAGAAAAATCTTTAGAAAGTAACATGAAGTGTGGCAAACGAGCCCAGTATTCAAGCTCAATCTGTCTTGTGAAAAATACTGGGTAGGTCTCGATGTCTGGGAACTGAACTCTCATTCCAAGCTCAGACACAGCACACCTGCTAACATGCAAAATGCTTCCACATTTGATGTATTTGGACTGAAAAACAGTGGCAACCTTTTTGTTGCCCTAGGTTGTAATTATTCTGTTTGCCCTTCCTCTAGGTACAGGCGGTTGCACATTCGAGCTATGCCATTTTACTTTTCTGTGGTAGGGAAGAGAAGAAAGAAAACACTCACACCTTGATCCGTGATCTCAGCTGGAAAGCAGGCACCAGCAGTTGTGAAACTACGGTGAGATGCTCCCCTTGTCTGAGCAATGCCTGACTCCCAGAGAGCTCCTTCTTGGCTTTTTATGAGTGCCACGCTGAAGCCTGAGCTTCCAGCTGTTTTCTCTCAATGGTGCTGAGAAGAGTCTCATCTAAGCAGGCTTCCTTGCTTGGCTATTAAATTGCCCCCTTCTGTAATAAAGATGCCTGAAGAGCAAGTGTTTTCTTCTAGCAAAAGCTATGAAAGTGCTAAATGAAGCTATTCAAGTTTACAGTAAAATGAATCATAAGAGAAGCAAATCTCTTTTAGCATCACTCTCAGCTTTTAGATAATGACTGAAAGCTGAAAAGAGCATGAAAACTGCCTGCAGGTTCTCAGGAGAGCTGGATACCTGTTTACATGACCTCCTTACCTGCTCCATCCTAGCAAAAACCATTTTAATTTTATGCTTTTATGGGCCCTTTTGTTGGTTTGGATTGGCAGAAAGGCAAAGTGGGAAATTAGACCACATGAGAGGAATGATTAGTTATAAACTTTAGTGCACGGTGTAATTACACAAATAGTTAATTAAGCAGGATTTCTTTTTGTAACCTAGAAGAGGGTATCATTCACTCAGAAAAAGCATTCACACCAGAAAGTATGATTTTTATTTTTTTTTACAGTAGAATATTCAGGCAAAAGGAAAAAATAATTTTTTAATAATTGCCTCAAATGCAATTTAACAGAAACAGTCACTATTTTAAAACTGATATAGTTTTTCAAAAAGATGGGAGAAATTCCAAATTGTCAATTCTAAGGTAGAAAGTGGATTTCTTTTGGGAAGTTCACATTTTTCCTATGGAAAATTCACAACTAACCTGTGCATGCATGTGGCTGTTGTGGGGGCGTGCTTATGTGCATGTAAATGTCCTTACTCTGAATTATGAAATAAGAAGAAATGAAAAAAAGTCTCATTCTGAAAACATGGAACACAAAAGTACAAAACAAAATAAGTAATCCAGCCATTTTCTAAAAAAAAAAAAAAAAAAAAGAAAAAAAAAGGCTTTGCACGCTTTTAGTGTTCTGAAGTCCAGATCTCAGTTATACCCAGAGTAGTTCTAGGGTAATTCCACTGTTACTGGGGCTCTTCTGTCTTTATGTTAATAAGAATGAGACATATTTTGTCTCTAGACTCATTTCAGAAGCTATTAATTTCTAGAACTAAAATTGTATGAAATTTAGCCCTGCTCAGAAAGAAATTACCATGAAGTTTGTTGCTGAGCATCTTCATCATTATTCACTGGTGTTTGTCTTCTGCAGTTTCTTGCATTCAGCATATATTTGTGCTTTTTAGTTTCTTTACTACTTGTGAAATTTTAATTGAATACATTATCCAGTATTCATCAATTTGTTAATCCCATGTCCTGTTGTTATTGGAAATGAGCAATCCCTAATGCCGCCTTCTTGCATATTCATATAGGTCATATTTGTAATCGAGGTCAGAATTTATACAAACAGCTACTGACAGGAAGTAAATTTTATAAATACTAATGAATGTAATATAGTATGAATACTGATACCCTGGAACAAAATCTAGCGTGCCTTCTCTGTAGTTTTCCTTCGTTTCTTGAGTGTTAATACCATTATATTCTTATCCGCTTGTTTCGTGAAGGAATTTAAGTTAAAAAAACAATAGTGCTATAGCTAACTTTACTGCCTGGACATATGGTAAGCCATAGGATCATTAACAATCACGCATTAACTTCAATGATGTTTTCTGGAGCCTCGCAGGGATTTCATCTGTTGTACCACATTAAAGATACACATATTGTCTCCTGTCACCTTACAGATCACACTGAGTCTACAAAAATCGCATTTACCCAAGTTTTATTCATCTGGAAACGTACATGGAACAGCTGTGCACTATAAGCAGATAATTTCTGTCAATTTTTTCTTGATTCGTCCAGTAGAAATATTCCCCCTTCTATAGGCAAAGGCTGTTCATTCACTTTGAAGCCAGAGAGTGTAACTGTGCTCAGATCTAGCTACAGGAAGTTTTCCTAATGAGATTTATTCATATGAATAGATATCCATGAGGAATATTAGGTTACCATAAGGTAGTCATTCCAAAGAAATAACGTCAGGATTGATAGAATCATAGAATTTCCTGATTTGGAAGGGACCTTTAAGATCACCGAGTCCAGCCGTCAACCTAACACTGACTAAAAGCGTCAGCAAACCATATCTCTAAGCACTGGGTCTACTCATCTTTCAAATAACTCCAGGGATGTGAATCAGCTACTTCCTGGGGCAGCCCATTCCAAGGCTTAATATCTTTTTCCGTGTAAAAATTTTTCATAATATCTAATCTGAACTTCCCCTGGTGCTGCTTGCGGCCATTTCCTCTTGTCCTGTCGCTTGTTCCTTGGGAGAAGAGACAGACCCCCAGATTCAGTGGTTTAACAGTATAGTCTACTCTAACTGTTAGATAAGGAAACAACTCTGCTGTTTGACTGACTGAGAGGGATTGTCAATGAATTAACTCAGTTCTCTGACACAGTTTGGCCACAGTAGTACAGGCTACATGAGCCTTGTAAAGCTCCTGCAGGTTCTTTATGGATAGCGCAAATATTTCTCTGCTACGCTGAGGTCTGCAGCGCTAACACATCCAAGCTATAATGGTTTGAAACCCCTAAAAAAGAGGTTGTTAACTCTAAGGAGGAAATACAGGAAGTATTTACATGAGAATAGAATCTATACAAAGAACCAATGTGGGAGAGCAAGACTGAAGACTAGGGAAATATTAGACAGGGCCAGAGAGTAACAGTTCCTGCTATAGAACTTCCTTTCCCGAGCCTGGACCCTTAATTTCTTCCTTCATACTCCTTAGTTGTCAAATTATGTTTATCAACAGCAAGGAAATATATGTATACACAAGGTTTCACATACCTTTCCTTTCTGACAGGTGGTGGGAGAAATTCTCTGTTTTGTTTTTTCATCGCTATGCACATCCCTCTCCCT
>VXBJ01001695.1:77943-103566 GCA_013400055.1 Nycticryphes semicollaris | reverse complement strand
TGGAAAAGGGGGTGGGTGAGGGAGGGTGCCTGGGGTCTGGCCACCCCAGTGTCACCACCGCTCCCCTTGGCCCCCCCTGACTTCTCCTGGCAGCTTTTCTTCCCCAGCACCTCCCTTCACTGGCCCCTCTCGACTCTTACATTTTACCTCCTGCCAGCTCTTCGGGGAGACAACATTCAGAAAGAAGCTGGAGAAGGTTGGGTGGGGGTGGGTTTTGTTGTTGTTGTTTTGTTTTGGGGGTTTTTGGCACGTTTCGGGGTACTCCCAGGAGCGGCGAGGGCGTCCCTTTTGCCCAGTGCATGAGGACGGTCCCTCTGCCAGCGTGGGGTCGGTCTGGAAGAAAAAGAACAAGGAGGGACGGGCCACCCCGAGCCTTGACAGGTAATTGGAGGTGACAGAGGGACAAGGGATGGGCCACCCTGAGCCCTGACAGGTAATTGGAGGTGACAAAGGGACAAGGGATGGGCTACCCCGAGCCCTGACAGGTAACTGGAGGTGATGAAGGGACAAGGGACAGGCCACCCTGAGCCCTCACAGGTAATTGGAGGTGACGAAGGGATGGTCTCCCCTCACGCGGCTCATGTGAACCATGGCTCGGTCGTAGGCCACCTGCACGGACTTGCGGATGCTGGTTTTCCGGCCTTCCAGCATCTTTAACTTGTCCACGGTGTCGTCCACGCCGAGGGGATAGACTTTGTCACGCGGAAGCCACTGCCTGCAGCAGAGAGGAGAGCGACAAACCCCGTCACCGAGGGCAGCGGGAGAGGGAACTGGGAATGAAGAGGGGAAATACCCGGAGGCCTCTTGCCCTCTGCCGTCCTTCTGCGATTTGAGAGTCTTATTGCTTGTTTTTTAAGACTCTTTACTGGTTTGTGGCTCATTATGGCTGGGCTGGGTGGGTTCTCGGCGCCCTGTGAGCACCATCAGCCAGTGACACATAAAAGCTGGGGATTCAACCAGCCCCAGGCAGATCAGTAAAAGGGCCTTGAGGTATTTCACTCGCCCTGATCCAGGTGCTCACACCCACAATTCCCACCCGAAGTGGAAATCCCAAGTACCTGGGANGTGTAAAACGTCAGGGATTTGGCACCCCAAAAAAAAAAAAAAAAAATAATAATAATTTAAAAAATAAAATCAGGCAAGTCTAAATATGGAAGAAACCCAGCATTCTGAAAATGTTACCCTGGAGATTTTTGGCAAAGCCCCTGCGCAGCAGCAGCTCTGGCTGCTCAGTCTGCTGCTGCTTTCAACTCAAATGCTCTAGTTTGCTGCAGATTTTGACTACTAAATTGGTATTTTTGTGGTGATGTGACCCCTGGGTGAAGGATGCTGGGCTGTTTGGAGCACTCAGGCGTCCTGGGCCAGGGAAAAGCAGGCTGGCATCCTCCTTTAGGCTCTTCCCAGCTGCTGCATATTTAAATTCTCCCATTTGCAGGGAACATCAGCACCATAATCCCTGTGTGTGGGTTAAATCTCCCCTCTTTGCTCTCAGACCCCAGTCTGCCTCCACACACTCACCAGGTTCTCTTGTTGTCGAAGAAAAGGACGAGGAAGAGCTTTTCTCCTGCCTCTCTCTGCCTCTGCTCCCCCAGCTTCAACACGTCCAGGGGGGGAACAGGGATGGGGACCCCGTTGTGGAGCAAACCCTCGCGCGGCATCTTGGGGTCGATTATCTGGTGACACGGGGGAAAAGATATTTAAGCACAAACCCCTTCAAGTACTGCAGAAAATGCGTATTTTTTTTCCACTCCCACCCTGTTCTTTCAGTCTATCCAAGCTGGACAATTAGGATGGGGAAGCAAAATTGCTTTTTAAATAATTCTCCTGTTTTCGAGGCTCCCCCTGGAGAAGGGAAGCCAGTCCAAAAGCCAGGCCCCCAGTCTTAAAAAAAAGCAAAGGACATAAATACGTGGCTCTGTGTGGATGTAGATGCCTTTAGATTAATTGGTAATTTAGTACCAACTCGGTGGATTTGTGTTCAGGAAAGGGTTTCCTTCCCTCAGTCCTGAGGTGCAGGACAGAGGTGCCACCGCTGCTGTCCTCAGCGGGGCTGACGTGATCTCACAGCGGGGATAACACGATGCAGAGTTGATTTCAGCGGCACCGCTCCCACCTGGGCTGCTGTTAGAGGAGAATCGGGCCCACGCTCGGGAGAATCGACCAGCGTTTCCAGGCCGGGACTGGAAGTCATTTTGGAGACTGGAGTCGTTTTGGAGAGAAGTTAACAACNGGAAGAAACCCAGCATTCTGAAAATGTTACCCTGGAGATTTTTGGCAAAGCCCCTGCGCAGCAGCAGCTCTGGCTGCTCAGTCTGCTGCTGCTTTCAACTCAAATGCTCTAGTTTGCTGCAGATTTTGACTACTAAATTGGTATTTTTGTGGTGATGTGACCCCTGGGTGAAGGCTGCTGGGCTGTTTGGAGCACTCAGGCGTCCTGGGCCAGGGAAAAGCAGGCTGGCATCCTCCTTTAGGCTCTTCCCAGCTGCTGCATATTTAAATTCTCCCATTTGCAGGGAACATCAGCACCATAATCCCTGTGTGCGGGTTAAATCTCCCCTCTTTGCTCTCAGACCCCAGTCTGCCTCCACACACTCACCAGGTTCTCTTGTTGTCGAAGAAAAGGACGAGGAAGAGCTTTTCTCCTGCCTCTCTCTGCCTCTGCTCCCCCAGCTTCAACACGTCCAGGGGGGGAACAGGGATGGGGACCCCGTTGTGGAGCAAACCCTCGCGCGGCATCTTGGGGTCGATTATCTGGTGACACGGGGGAAAAGATATTTAAGCACAAACCCCTTCAAGTACTGCAGAAAATGCGTATTTTTTTTCCACTCCCACCCTGTTCTTTCAGTCTATCCAAGCTGGACAATTAGGATGGGGAAGCAAAATTGCTTTTTAAATAATTCTCCTGTTTTCGAGGCTTCCCCTGGAGAAGGGAAGCCAGTCCAAAAGCCAGGCCCCCAGTCTTAAAAAAAAGCAAAGGACATAAATACGTGGCTCTGTGTGGATGTAGATGCCTTTAGATTAATTGGTAATTTAGTACCAACTCGGTGGATTTGTGTTCAGGAAANGGGATTCAACCAGCCCCAGGCAGATCAGTAAAAGGGCCTTGAGGTATTTCACTCGCCCTGATCCAGGTGCTCACACCCACAATTCCCACCCGAAGTGGAAATCCCAAGTACCTGGGATTTGAAAACTGCNTTCAGGAAAGGGTTTCCTTCCCTCAGTCCTGAGGTGCAGGACAGAGGTGCCACCGCTGCTGTCCTCAGCGGGGCTGACGTGATCTCACAGCGGGGATAACACGATGCAGAGTTGATTTCAGCGGCACCGCTCCCACCTGGGCTGCTGTTAGAGGAGAATCGGGCCCACGCTCGGGAGAATCGACCAGCGTTTCCAGGCCGGGACTGGAAGTCATTTTGGAGACTGGAGTCGTTTTGGAGAGAAGTTAACAACAGACACATGGATTCTCCCCACGGAGAACAGCAAGGACAGCACAGGGCGGGGGTTAACACTCCGTCTCAGTCCTCTTTGCCTCCTGATCTTGGCCCCTGAGGGCTTGAAAAAGCAGTTTGGCCTTGACGTTGGCCAGCTGGAGGAATTTATTAAGACACTTTACTACAGCAACACTAAATAAATGAAATTAAATTAATTAAATGAAATAAAAATGCCTTTTTTTTTTGGGGTGGGGGACAATCTCACCATCTAAAGCCACGCTAGAGCACAATTTAACTTTGGCTGCAGCCACACAAAGATCTAAAAATGCTCTGGCTGGCCACCGTGGCTAGCAGATCTCTGCTCTGGGCTAAGAGCCCGGCTGAGGGGCACTCTTTTAGCAGAATCTGCCCTTTTTGACAGCATCAGGAGCGCACTCAGCCACAGGGGCTGTGGCAGCTCAGGGCTGGTGTCCCAGCTCTGCCGCTCGGATGGAAAGAGCCGGGTAATTTCCGCGGTGCCTACGCTTGTTTCACCCCCTGCAATTCCTCAGCAGCCACAAGCGCCGTCTCTCGGAGCGATCCCAGCCGTGAAAGTCATATTTAAGGGGACGCCTGCAGCCGTGCAGGAATGACACGGAGCAGAGCTGGCAGGGAGAGCCACGTCTCAAGGAATACATTTAAAAGCAGCAGAAATAGCAAAAGGCTATTTTTTGGTGGCCTATCTCATCTTCTAAGGGAAAATCCTTACTTCTGCAATCTCTTTTGATAACTTAAAACCCCACAGTAGTACTGACACTTCCCAGCAACTGCTGCCACGTCCTCCTTTGGAACTGAATGCGGCGCCCACTGAAGCCATGTTTATGGATGTCACTTTACTAGTCAAGCATCCAAAGACAGATAAATATTAAGGAGCTTTCATTCAAAGGACCAGGTGACAACGTGTGCGGATATTCTCGTATTTAAATCAAACACATGGTGATTGCAAGAGGATATATACACCACCAGGCCAGTTGGGCACTTACATATGGAGCTGTACTCACTCTACAGGACAATGTGCAGGCAGTTAGACACCAGTGGAACCTGGTGCCTGCTTTATAAAATGTAGGTTTTTTCATGCCAATGGTCCTGATTATTGTCCCCACACCCACAGAGAGGAGAGGAGATGAAGGTGGAGGTGGTGGAGGAGGTGGCAGAGCTGGAGGAGGAGGTGGAGGAGAAGGTGGTAGTGGTGGTGGAGGAGGTGGAAGAAGTGGAGGAGGTGGAGGAAGAGGTGGAGGAGGAGGTGAAGGAGGAGGTGGAAGAGGAGGTGGAAGAGATGGAGGAGGTGGAGGAAGAGGTGGAAGAGGAGGTGGAGCTGGCAAGGAGAGAAGAAGCCTCCTCCTAGCCCTGGCACCAACAGAACAATGTTTGATGAATCCTCTACAAAGCTCTGAAGCAATGAGCACAGGTAAAATTAACTGCAAAAGGGACACACTGGATGATTTCCTTTTCTGTTGGGTTACACTGCACACCAGCACCGTGCTCTGGGCTACCTGAGAGCAGGGACAGACCCGGAGAGCAGGGGGTTACTCACCAAGGCAGGGTAGGAGGGGTAACCACGGCACTTGGCCCACACGAGCTCCAGGGGCTCCAGCTCAGCCTGGCTTTCCAAGGACATCAGGAGAGTCCTGCCTAAGGGCCAGGAGGAGACACGGCTTAGTCCTAGCAAGGGGGTTATGGTAACACAAGAAATCACACCGTCATTAACCCAGGCACGACGCTCTGCGTTGTCTCAGCTAAAAAGGACGAACTACTGTTGTACTTAAAACATACTGCCAATATTTTGTTGGGCTTTTTTTTAAACTTGTTTGGTTCTTCAGCAAGCAGAAAGCTGGATTTTCACCTTGGGTTTTTTTTTTTTCCTTTCCATATCAAACCTATCATCCAGCCGTTCATCCCACAAGAACATACATTTAATCATTACTGTGTGCACACACGCGTAACTCCAGGCCGTTTCATCAAGACCTAGAGCAAAATGGAAAGCTGCTGCACTCACCCAGAGGTCACACGTTTCCTCTGCAGTAAGTTTTTGCTAAAATTTAACATGCAATGGGATCTAGCCTGGCTACAGTGACCGTCCGGCCTTCTTTGTGCTCTGTCACCACAGTCATGTTCTCATACATTCTCATACACGAAAATAAAGCTATATATGCTAAAATAAGTCTTCTAAATCTTGGGTCTAAGTCTAGGCACGCACACAGCTTCAGGTGAACTCTTTACTAAGGAGATATTCATCAAGTTTAGTTCTGGGGTGAATAACTGCTCTGTTACCAAAATCAACTGGGTGTCCAAGAGATGAATTTGACCCATTAAGGCTCCACAAGCCAAATCCATCCTCAATGGAACTGATGAAGCTGTGTCTGAGATTAATTTGGACCACTGTTCGGAGAGCTCCTTCTTATTCCTCATGAATACAACTACTTGGACTACTCTGATGCCATGTACTTGGGGGTTATTTGATTTCTGCAGGAAGTGCCTGGGTCTAGTTGACGGAAATGTATCAGCCATCAATTTCTTCAAAATTTAAGTCAGAAGTATCGCAAAAGATCCATTCAAGACATGAGTAACTCATCTGCCAGCTCCTGCCCTTGGAAAAGGAGTAATCTTCATGAATGTGAATTTTACAGCAAGTAGTGCAGTGCTTGCTCGGGAAAGCCTCCTTTTCTCCAGGCTGGACACACCCAGCTCCCTCAGCTGCTCCTCAAAGGACTTCTCCAGACCCCTCACCAGCTCCGTTGCCCTTCTCTGGACCCTTTCCAGCCCCTCAATGCATTTTTTGTGGTGAGGGGCCCAAAACTGGACCCAGCCCTTGAGGTGGGGCCTCACCAGTGCCCAGTACAGGGCGATGATTATGTCCTGAGTCCTATTCACCACACACTTCCTGACACAGGCCAGGATGCCAGGGACATTACACCCACCAGACCTACAGAGAGCACCCATCTGAGGGGAACACAGGGCACGGGCAAGCAGCCAAGTAGGAAAACCTTTTATGCAATAACCTACATTTGTAACAAAGGAGGTAATAACACACCTTCCTGGTAGACAGCAGGATGACCATGAGCCAGCTCTGTGCCCTGGTGGCCAAGAAGGCCAATGGCATCCTGGGTTGTATTAGAAGGGCTGCAGTCAGTAGGTCAAGAGAGGTTCTCCTCCCCCTCTCCTCTGCCCTGGTGAGACCCCATCTGGAATATTGTGTCCAGTTCTGGGCACCTCAGTTCCAGAGGGACAGGGAACTGGTGGAGAGGGTCCAACATAGAGCCACAAAGATGATTAAGGGAGTGGAGCATCTCCCATATGAGGAGAGGCTGAGGGAGCTGGGTCTCTTCAGCTTGGAGAAGAGGAGACTGAGAGGTGACCTCATGAATGTTGATAAATACGTAAAGGGTGAGTGTCAGGAGGATGGAGCCAGGCTCTTCTCAGTGACAGGCAATGATAGGACAAGGGGCAATGGGTACAAGTTGGAACCCAAGAGGTTCCACTTAAATATGAGGAAAAGCTGCTTCACGGTGAGGGTGAGGGAACACTGGAAGGGGCTGCCCAGAGAGGTTGTGGAGTCTCCTTCTCTGGAGACATTCCAAACCCACCTGGACACGTTCCTGTGTGACCTGCTCTGGGTGTTCCTGCTCTGGCAGGGGGATTGGACTGGATGAGCTTTCAAGGTCCCTTCCAATCCCTGTGATTCTGTGAACACACGGGCAAGTCAGCAGCCTGGAGAGATCATGCTGGACTGGCTCCTGGCGTGGATTGAGACCCGCTCCCCCTGGATCCGACGGATGGGAGCCGTGCCGTGTGGTGGGAGCGGAGCAGGGGGTTCCCCAACCTGGGGCTGAGGAGCAGCTGTGCTCACCTGAGCCGCTGTAATCGGAGTCTCCGTTCACACCTTCCAGGAAAGGCACCCGGGAAAGAGCCGGCTTCCCTCGACTTCGCTTGGGAGGCATCAAACCGCTGTTAGAAAAGTACAGAAAAGCAGGTTTTAGGAGAAAACAGGTCACCCTTGGAAACAAAACCAAGTAAATGGATTCCTCGGCTCAGTTTAAAATACAAAATTACAGTACTGGTGCACCCTCGACATGAAAGAAAACGGAATGCTTGAGCAAAATGTCATCAATATGTCCCTTCTGGACTGGATGTCACCCAGATTTGCCAAGAGCAGTGAGGGGCCTCGTGGAAACCAAGCAATGAGGAAGGAACCCAGCAAAGACATCATGCTGGAGAGCACATCAGGAATTGGACTCTACCAGCCCCTGTCCTGAACGTCCTCTTACCCTCATTACTACAAACATCGCAGAAAACAGACTATCTCCACCTCAAGCAATTATATTTCTGCACTTACTGTAATTCTATTTATTTATTTATAATTTTCTAATAACCAACCCATTCTGAATGGATTTGGTGCTCAAAAAGAGGGAAGAAAAAGCAGTAAACAGAGCTGTTCCTAAACAGAATAATTGTACCAGCTCTCCATGAGACATCAGCTTGTTTTTAATTCCTTGTTTTGCGGGTGTCACATCGCTCTAATGTAATTTTTGCTACGTGAATGGCTTGCAATTATTGTTAATAAGCACTTGCATCGCACTTTTCATCTTCAAACTACTATGCAGATATCAACTACCAAGTCCCCACACTCCCCTGTGGATTCAGATTTGTCTCCCTCACTTACAGCTGGGGAAACGGAGGCAAATACCGCGGGGCCACGAGGCAAAGAGGTGGTTTGAAAAGGAGCTTCTGGCTCCTGGTCCTGTCCTGAGAACATCCTCGCCCCAGGAAGGGTTTCTGCACGACTCAAGGTATCGACTGAGCTGAAGATCAGGGCTCACAGCCCAGACGAGAGGGGAGAAGTGAAGAAGTGGGGTGGGTGTCCCACCTCTGCGAAGAGCTGGAGAAGCCCCTCAAGGGGTTCAGCATGTCCTAAGGGAAATAATTTACTGGGGCACCACGTGCTTCCCAGAAGCTGCTTGGGGAAATGGGATCACTCTGATGCAGGGAAAAGCCCTCAGACCTAAATATGGTTTGGGAGGAGCAGAGTTTGCTCTTTGTCATGGGCACCAAGGCCTTCGCAAGCAAATTTATAACAGAAACATCAAGCAAACCTTAGCAACAACCGCGAAATTATACACCTTTTGACAGCTAACAGTTAGTATTAGAGCAAATTTTTTATTTAAAAAAACTGCTCCCAGGATTCAACCCCACTGCAGAATTAATTTGCTCTTAGATCTAAATTGCAGCCCCGGATCCCAGAGCAGGTGTGAATGAGGAGCTTTAGGATTTTAAGTGCCCGACGGACACCGCAGGCTTGAGGTCTTACAGGGACTAACCGAGCAATCAGGAGGAAGCATAAAAAGCCTGAATGTACTTCTCTAGTGATGGGTCACCAAAGACAAGCAGAAGACAAGGACATGTTCAAGACACAGGAAATATTACTAAGAATATCAAGCAGGAAAGTCTTGTTTCTCCCTACCCTGAATGATCTTAGCCTTCCAGGTCAAATCCTCTCAGCCTGGCACTCACACAACCGTGATTCTGGCACAACACAAGAGGTTTTTCCCTGCTGTGAAAGGGCTGTGGAATGACTTGAGCTGGTGCCAGGAGGCCTTGGATGGGTAGGTGAGACCAGGGAATGGATACGGTACCCACAAATGCCTGCTGCATCTCCCCAAACAGTGACACCTTTGCTTTAAGTTTCCTCAGTCCTGTCTGAAGCGCCCAGTTCTGCTTTTAAAACCTCCAAGAGGAAGAAAGCAGCAATTCAGCAGGTGGTAGAAGTTCAGATTCACCCACAGGACTGGGCTGGACATCTGAGCTCAAGGCTTTTCTAGCTTTGGCTCTCAAGGATTGCAAGAAGGCGTGTATCAGCAGAGAGGATGTGTATGTGTTGAAAAAGAGAAGTGTAACAGATACCAAATTTGCTTGAAAAAATCAAGCTCTGCTTTTTGGCACCTAGAGCTTAAGAGGATGGGGAGGAACCCAAGCTTTTTCTCAACACACAAAATAAGTAACAATTTGGGCTGGTTTCAGCAAAGAAGTCAAACAATAAAACCGGGCAGATTAATCCAGACACAGAAGGTGTTTGGGAGAATGATTTTGTACTTACTTACCTGCAAGCTTCAAAGCCCAGTCCACTGCCCAGGCCAGAGCTGCACTCGGAGTCAGAGCCGCTTTCCAGGTGCTTCGCGAAGCCGTTTGTCACCGCTGCTGAGGAAAAAAAAATGGGAATCAGCCCAAAAGAGCAGCAGCAACACACAGAGATGCCACCAAAGCTCAGGTAGGGTCACTGTCCTTTTGTGACTCACAGCCACAAAGATNTGGTGGGAGGTGTCCCTGCCCAGGGCAGGGGGTGGCACTGGGTGGTGTTTAAGTTCCCTTCCAACCCAAATCAGTCTGTGATTCTATAGCTCATTGTGGACAAGTCCTGTCTGCACTATTTTAGAAACTTCTGGAGGAGATGAAGCACTCACCAGGCACTTCTGACTACAGTGACTATGTCTCCCCCCAAGCATAAAGTAAGTTTCAGGTGAGTTGTTTAGACACAGATGTCTTTACTTGGCCCTGGGATTTCCACTCTCTCAGACCCATCTCACAGTTTCCAAGGGTAGAAAAGGAAAAGGAATCCCAATGAATTACCTCTCTGTCCTGCTGGCCTGGGTGACTTCTCTCCATCGCTCTCGCTGCAGGTCCTGCTCTGCGGCCTCTTCCGAGCTGGTCGTTCCCCATGGTCCTCCCCATTCTCCAGGGAGCAGTCCAGGCCTCTTTGCAACTTCACCCCATTCTTAGCTTTTTTGAAAAGGACAGATGTCCGTCGGCCCACACCACTGAAGGGGGGGCTGGAAGGGGTGTCTGCGGGTGGCAAGGCCAGGCCATTGAGGCCATTGTCACTGAGCAGGCGCTGGAAGGCCTGGCTCTCCCGCTGCAGAGCTTTCTTGTCGAAGATCTCCCGGTCTGACATCATCTTCTTCTGCAGCTGATTCAAGGACTTGGTTTCACTGATGGGTTTGAGCGTTGGAGGGTCCTGCAGAGAGTCCAGTTCTGAGAGGGAAGGTGCGGGTCCCGTAGGTTCCAGGGTCGGAGGGTGCGGGGGCTTGGCATCATCTGCTAAAGGAATGAAGAATCTGCTTGAACATTTTAGAAAGAGTTATTCCCAAAACCACCAACAGCCATTCCTGTGTTTCACCAGGGCCACCAACAAGAGAAACAGCAGGTGCTGGATGTTGGATGTTGGCAAGCTGGAACTACAATCCCGCTGCAACCACTCACCTTTATCCCCTTCCTCGTCCCCTTCTCTGGGGGACTTATCCAACCCCTCTTCCTGTGGCACAGACTCCCCGTTGGGCACGGTCTTGTTCTGCTGCTGGGCCAGTTTCTGCCGAACGGAGTTGATCTCCCGCCTCAGGAGCCGGACGCGTCGCGTGCGGGCGCCACTGGAGCGCATGGTGCTCACCATGTCCAGCTTCTCCAGCAGCTCCTTCAGCTGAGCCTCCAAGGAGAGGTGAGCCCGGTTCTCCGGGAGAAGGATGTTATCCACTGCAGCAAAAGAGAGCGTAGCGGTGAAGGGGAGGAGCAAGGCTTCTTGAAGAAGCACTTGGGACTGTTGCTATGCCCAGTTCCCACTGCTGCTATTCATGAACCAGCTGCTTTAGTTCAGGGATTTAGGAATCGTTAACCTTGAAACTCTGACTTCCTTTGGCTGAAGAGCAACTGATTTAACTTGCAGCAGTGAAAGGACACGTGTCTGCACCCACACAAGACACCTCACTCTCCAGGCCCTTGGCAGAAACCTATTTCGCTGCCAGATTAAATGACAAAACCAAACCACGAACACAAGTGGCCAAAACATAACATGTTTGCCACTCCTCTGGCTCTGCTGAAGGGCTGGCATCCACCAGAGCAGGGCCGACAGCCGAGGGTTCTGCTACCACACACCAACACAAATTTCACTTCATCTGCATCCGAGAGGGCTGCCACGTTTAGGAAACGGAGCACAGGCTGCGAGCTCTGCGTGCTGGATGGCAGCAGAGTTCTGTGGTAAATTTAGCCAAGTTATTCCACCAATTCTTTGGAGCTGCACCTCAAGACAGTTATGAGAACGGAGGTGTAGTGAATGGAAAGTCTCAGCGAGGAGGACTGTTTGGGTTCCAATACCTTAACCCCACATCACTCCCTCCGACCCAGTTGCTCTATATCTTGTCAATTTACAATTAAATGTATGAGCTTTCCTCAGAGAAAAAAAAAAAATCCACCTTTGCCCCATTCTTTAAAACACTGAGCTTGTACTACAGCCACGGCACACATCAAAGAGCTGCCCATGGAGAGCTGGAGCTAAACTTCACCGAGCTCCGAGCGCTCAGCTCACCTGAAATCCTGCTCTTGGAGGCCATGAAGGAGTTAAGATATAGGTTTAGGTAAATAAATTGATAGAAAAATTCTTGCATGCTGAGCGATGGCTGTGATTCTCATGCCGGCTTGAGTGACACACTCAGAACAAAGGACACAGTTATGATGTGTTTGGAAATCAAAGGTAACTAAACACTCACCATCCTCCCAAGAAAAGCGGTAAAAGTCCTCGGTTTTGGGTGACTCGGGCAGGTGAATCCCCACATCAGTGTCAAAGCCAATGTTTTCAGCCTGCCGCCGTGCATGACGCAATATCGCTCCTCCGAGGTCTCTGAGCCGGACAGCTGCTCGGTGGAAAATCGTGTCTTTAGCATTATACCTCATGCAGTTGGTAACTATAAGGTTAAAGTCTTCCTCAAACTCATCCAATGTTCGGTAGAGGTGGGACTCCAGCTTCCGCCTCATGGTGGAAAAATCCATTGGGTTGGAAATGAATTCCAGGTAATCTGGAACCTAAACATATAAAACCTGTACAATTACAAAAACCATTTACTAGCCAACTAGAGCGCTGAGGTCACTTTCCTCAGAGAGAAATGCCCTTTCCACCGGCAAGGGACAGTGCCAGCACCTCATTTCTCTGTCACCCAGTCAAGGCAGACACATCCTGGCTCTGCGAACCATTACTTGGCTGAGACGTGTTGAAACTTCCAGAAAACAATACCCTTTTTTGGCCTGGAAGGACCCCCACATCGTTGAGTCCTCTTTGAGATATTCTTTAGCCCGCCAGCAGCTTGGGACAAAGTGGATTGTGCTTCTGCCAGCACATGAGCTTCTGCCCAGCAATACGTGGTCTACAACCCGTTAAGACACCTCTAGGAAAGAGACTTGCCTCGCTGAGGTTAACAGGCTCGGCGAAGATCTGGGCAGCATCTTTCTCCTGCAGCAGGTCCAGCGTTGTGCGCAGAAGGACGTTGAAGGGGGTGAGCTGCAGCTCCATAGCGGCCTGCTGAACCTTGACCTGAGACCGGGACAACAGCCGTGAGCACAGTTAGCGAGGCCAGGGTACCCGAGTGGTGTCTCCCTCCAGTTTCTCCTCAATCATCACCCCGGCTCTCCCCAGCGATGGAAACCTCAGTTCATCCCACCACAGGTCTGGTTAGAGTCACTGCTGAAGAATTCCTGGTGAATGCCCCATCTTCTCCGTGCGCAGGAGGCACGTTAACACACAGCACTTTGCAGAGTTTAACCACACACTCCAACCCTTTTCAGAGAATCATTCAGGTTGGAAAAGACCCTTGGGATCATCGAGTCCAACCATCAACCCCACTCTACAAAGTTCTCCCCTACACCATGTCCCCCAACACCACATCTCANTTGCCCTCCTCTGCACTCGCTCCAGCACCTCCAGATCTCTCTTGTGTTGAGATGCCCAGAACTGGACACCATACTCAAGGTGTGGCCTCCCCAGTGCTGAGCACAGGGGGACAGTCACCTCCCTACTTCTGCTGGTCACACTAGTTCTTATACAAGCCAGGATGCCATTGGCCTTCCACGTTTGTACGGGGAACTCCTGTCAAAGCCAAAACAAGAGAAAACCCCACCAAATTAAAAGCTTTAACAACTAAAAAGGAAAACAGGAAGACGCTTTTCTTGCCTGGTAAACTACCCTGTAGAACTCCCCGCCTCAAGATATCATTATGCCAATTAGCAACATTATACAAAAGTTAAAAGTACGTAGGCGTTTACATGAACAACAACATCCACAATTAGACGACAGAGCATAAACAAAGTTTAAGATACAAGCTCTCACACTTCAAAGCAGAAGCCAAATAACAGCCGTGGTTAGATGTTCGCAAATTCCTAACAGAGCTTCTTACATCCTTTATGAAGTCTAATTTTGGCTGATTTCAAGCAAACAAGCCATAGCACCGGTTTGATCTCCTACACTGAAACTCTATTCCAAGGAGGCTGGAACAGGATAGAAGAATTTCTTTCTCCTTTTAACGTTTTAATTTCTTTGATCTTGTAATCCCTCATTCTGTCATTAAATCAACCACTTCGGTAGCGAAGGAAAGTGAGTCTGTTTACATAAAGCAAGCTGTATTTGATGCTCTCAGCAACAAGACACCATCAGTAAGAGAACGAATGGTGATGGATGGATATAAAAAACACAGTCTTCCCTCCCAAAACAGGAAAGACTGAGGGCTCCAGAGCATCCTTCAGCCAAAAGCTGGTCAGGGAAAGGCCTCCAAGATACCCCTGTCCTTTTATAAAGCACATCGTTCAACAAGCTGTTATGGATTTAGCCAAGTGCAATATGGATATAAGGAGATATCAAAAACAGAAACAAATATATGCATAAAATGCATGCACACAGCCAGCAGGGCTGAGCCACTGCTGTAAATCAGGGACAACGTAGCAAATGAACCAGCACTGGCATCACAAAGACTCCAGAAATGCTGTGGGTACTTTCCAGCCACAAAAAACCCTCAAAAAACCAACTTCCCAAAACCAAACAGAGCTTGCAGAGGGGCTGGGATCCCAGAGGATGCTGCTTTCCCTCTGCCGGGCTCTCTGCCCACAGGAGGAGCACCCAGGGGCAGAGAGAGCACCCAGGCAGTGCCCGAGGACAAGGGTGCATGGCTCCCCCTGTGCAAGGAGAGTCTTTCACAAAGCCATCACGGGAAATACTCGTGCCAGAGCGCACCGTGGCGGCTGCAGCATCCAAGCAGGCACGGCAAGGAAAGACCCTCGACTGGCAAAGCTGGTAAGTGTGGGAAGCAACGGGTGCAGCTTTGGAGAATTGCACACAGATCAAAGAGGAAAGTGGTAAATGGTCTTCATCTCAAAAGACTGCTTCTTCTCAAAAAATGTACTTCAGAGGACAAAACACAGGAATTTTTAACTTTAGGAAGGAAGAGCAGAACTGTGATTTAGACCTCCCTCCGCAATGGGTGTTACCAAACTCCTGAAATACACATTAAAGGAGATCCAACTTCTACTCTGCAAAACACCTGCTCCATGCCCAGAAACAGAAGGGGTGCTGTAGGGCAGGAATAAACCTCCCACTAGTTCTGCAAACACATGTTCCCCACGCTCTGCAGCCCAGCCCTGGTTCTGAGGGCAGAGGCTGAGCAGCACGAGCCTGGAACAGAGACAGGGAGAAATGGCTGCTCCGCGCATCCGAAAGTCAAACCCCAGGAAAAGGCTCAAGAAAAACCATCATGTTCCTCCTCTGCCTCCTGCAGCACCGGGTGCTCACACAGGACTGGAACTAAGGGTAGCAACTCGACAGCCAGAACTCCCTACCTGCTCCCGTTTGAGTTTTTCCCTCTTGCGGATCAGCTCGATGAGCAGCCGGGCCCGCTCCAAGTCGTGCCTCAGTTTTTGCCAGTACTTCAGCTCTTCCTTCACTGCGCTGGTTTTCTCGTCCTGCTCCTTCTGTAAGGGTGAGACAAACAACACAACTGGCTCCCTGAGCTTCCTCCTCTTTCTAGGCACCCCCCACGAATTGCTCTCGCAGTCTCCCTCCTCTCTACTCGTCTCTTGTTCAAGGCTACGTCTCCTCCTTCCCGCAGCACTCAGGAACACAACATCAGCTCTTCTGGATTTTATGTTACCTCCAAAGTTAGGCCTAAATGAGACTGTAGCTACACTCCATTAACACACTTCATTCCACGCTCATTTCCACCCTCCCTGATTTTACATCCAAATTCATTACGGAGGATGGAAATTCTTTCTGTTGACTGCTCTGCATCGAAGAGGCAGCCCAAAATGTTCAGAGTATAAAGGCAAGGCGAGCAAAAACATGGGGGAAAAGAGCTATTATTATCCTCTTCGTAACCAATAAGAAATAGAGGCACAGCCAGAGATTCACCAAAACACAAAGGAACAGCCAGTGCTGGGAGAGGAGCTCACACCGTCCAAGACGCAGCTCAGTGGCTTCACAAGGCAAATCATCCTTCCTCTCCTAAATCTGTAGCTTTTCCAACAGTTTTGAGGACACAGCTGAAGTGCACACGCTTTCCCATGATTGCCAAGAGAGGACAACTGCTTCACGAGATCTTGATGGTTTGTATTGATAGGACATTTGTTTTTAAGAAGTTACTTAATGGTAAATTGCCAACTTAATACACCCAGGAAACACTGCGCTTCCCCAAGCTCCAGGATGACGAGTGGGAAATACTTGGAGCCCTCTTCATACAAACCAAAACCCTATAAAATTTCTCCAGCTACAGTAAAAGTACACGCACACACAAGGTGCACGATGCCTCCTGCCAGGCTGCGTCAGAGGGTAGAGTCCAACTGCTTCACTCCTTCAATTGCTCCTCGTGCCACAGAGCATGGAGTGACTCCGGACACCAGCTCAGAGGAGGAAGCAAAGGAGTCCAGGGCTGATGATTACGTCTAAACTTCCATGTAAATAGCCACGAGAGGGTCAGAAATTGAAGCAGCAGGAAGAACGACCCAAACTGGAATTTGGCCAGGGCTCCAGAGCCAACAGCCATTTTCTCAAGGAAGGGATCTTTAATCACTTGTGAGGAACGTGGTTTTATGATTCAGCTACGAGATCAGTCCACCAAGAGCCCATCAGGCCCTTGCACAGTCCTGGGTTTCCTGGACTCAGGGGGAAAACTCTTACCTGCTGGTTCCTCAACACCAGTTTTAGTGGCACTATGGATATCCCCCTGATAACGCAGCTCGTCAGGCATGGGCATACCACGGTGGGTACTTTCCAGCCACAAAAAAACCCCAAAAAACCAACTTCCCAAAACCAAACAGAGCTTGCAGAGGGGCTGGGATCCCAGACGATGCTGCTTTCCCTCTGCCAGGCTCTCTGCCCACAGAAGGAGCACCCAGGGGCAGAGAGAGCACCCAGGCAGTGCCCGAGGACAAGGGTACATACCAGAAGAGACTGAAATCAGGTCACCCTCTGATCCTTCCACCCTCAATCCCTGTCCCAGACATACATCAAGCTCATTTCCCCCAGGATGCAAGCTCTCCATCCTCCCAGGCAGGTTCAGATGGAGACCAGTACCTGCTCGGCGTTCCTCTGGGACTGGAGGTGCGAGTGCAGGCGCCGGATGAGGGGTACCCCGTTCCTCGCCTGTCGCTTCAGCAGCCAGTAGTTGTGGAGCCGCTGCATGAACTGGTTCTTCCTCTGGAAGGAGAGGCCACTGCAGATTTTGTTCAGCCTAAAGGAAGCAAAAAGAGGTGTCGTGGAGCCAACTGCAAAGCAAATGGTGACTCTGCGGACACTGGTGATACCAGGTTTTCTGTGTTGTGTCAGTGCAGGCTCTGAACTACACGTGCAACAGGTACAACCTGGGATCTCCCCACTGCAAAGATGTATGTGCCTATTTTATACAATATATACCTATTTCCATAGAATCATAGAATGGTTTGGGTTGGAAGGAACCTTAAAGCCCACCCAGTGCCACCCCCTGCCCTGGGCAGGGACACCTCCCACCACACCAGGTGGCTCCAAGCCCCCTCCAACCTGCCCTTCAACCCCTCCAGGGATGGGGCAGCCACAGCTTCTCTGGGCAACCTGGGCCAGACTCTCACCACCCTCACACCAAAGAGCTCCTTCCCCACAGCTCAGCTCCATCTCCTGTCTTCTAATTTGAAACCATTACCCCTCTTAATTTTAGAAGCAGCTTGACTGGAGGTTCTCACCAAGCACTTGCCCCAGCACAAAGTACACAATCACCAATTCAGTGCCCAGCCTTAATTTCAAATCTGTTTTCAGCGTCAAGAATTTTCCTGGGGGTCATTTAAGTCTGATGGTACTAAGCAGAAGTCTGGGAAACTAATGTGACAGGAGTCCAAGAATAATACAGCACCTATTTTAACCTTTTCAAACCGTTTGGTATATTATATGTGGTGCCTTATCAGCAGTTGTTCAAAGCTTATCTGTTAAAATACCGGCGACGCACCACCACGCTTCCTCAGGCACCGAACAAAATCTCAGCACTACTTAGTTCTGCATGAGAGAAAGCTGGGAGGAAAGAATATACAGCCACCTTCAAAGCTGTCTGCAACACTGACAAGCTTGATGTGCTCTGTAGTAACAGGTGGGACTAAGAAACTATGAAATGAGATTTATTTTAAAAAATAAATAGAAAGCAGGATGAGCTCTATCTACAGGCCAACTTAGAATCATCTAGATTGGAAGGGACCTTCAAGATCACCTAGTCCAACCATCAACCTAACCCTGATAAAACCCATCCCTAACCCCTGTCTCTAAGCACTGTCAACCTGGCTTTGAAATGGTGTCTCAACCCCTTCCCTGGGCAGCCCATTCCAAGGCTTCACAACCCTTTCCATGTCAAAATTGTTCCCAATCTCCAACCTGACCCTCCCCTGGGGCAACTTGAGGCCGTTTCCTCTTGTCCCATCGCCTGTGACTTGGGAGAAGAGACCGACCCCCCCCGGCTACTCCCTCCTTTCAGGGAGTTGGAGAGAGCCAGAAGGTCTCCCCTCAGCCTCCTTTTCTCCAGGATGGACACCCCCAGCTCCCTCAGCCTCTCCTCATAAGACTTATGCTCCAGACCCCTCTTCAGCTTTGTTGCCCTTCTCTGGACTTGTGATGTCTGAAGTATTTTCAGCACACCTTCACAGCCATCTAGGTAAATTTGGATGCTTGGACGGGTGTTTGCCGTTAGGGACCACCATGGGTTACACAACAGTTTGGGGTGACTGCTTGGCAAAGTGGAAAAACCAGTGTGCCAGGGGCACACACGTGGAAGAACATGGGTCAAGGATGATTCTGCAGAGCACTCTTTGAGCATGGTTATTGCCGGGTCTTGACCACAGACAGCTTGTCCCTGTTCAACAGCAGCAAAAGTGACCGAATCCTCAAAACAGACCCTGTCTTGCTCTTTCCCATCTGCCCACAACACTCACCTGTAAGAGGGGATTTGTGCAACTGTCACCATGGGCACAGACGAACGCCCATTTGACACATCACCCGGCTCCTTTTTGATCTTCTGCTTCAATTTCACTTGGTTCTTTTTCAGAGACCCTTTGGGAGGGCCAGAATTGGCTTCCTCCCCCTCCTCCTCCTTCACAGTGTCCTCCTGCCCCTTGCTGCTGGCAGCTGGAGACCTTTTTCTCACCGTCCCGGGTGGGGAATGACTCTCACAAAAGGCAGTCTTGCGCACGGTGAACGTTGTGCCGTTGACGCTGGTTTCTCTCATGGGTTCGATCTTCATGAAGAGACCAGCTCGCTGGGCACAGGTGACATGGAAGGCAGTGTAACAGTTCACTTTGTGGCACTGGATAGCAGCTCCCATGCCCTTCTGCTTGCAGATATAGCATGTGAGCTTCCACCGAGCCTGGGGGATGTCATTTATCCCTTCGATGGGCTCCAGGAACACAGTGTTTGCAAAGCAGACCTCTGGGATCCAGATGGCACACACCACGTGAGCCCAGCGGCCATCGCTGGTCTGCTTGAAGGCTCCACCTTTGTTGGGGCAAAGGACACAATCCACAGGGCGAGAAGGGGACTGTAAGCAGCAGCGGCAAAGCCACTGCCCCTCAGGGATATAGGGCACACCGTAACACTCCTGGTGCACAGCCAGATTGCAGATATCACAGAAGAGGATGACGTTGCTGTTGTGACACTCATCATCCATGCAGACACAGCAGAAAGCATCCTCATCGATGAGGGACTGCTGAGCCCCGTTGTTCCGGCTTTCCAGGTATGACTCCTTTTCCAGCCTGTCCACCAGCAGCTCAAAAGTCTCAGCAGAAACTGTCCCATAACCATCGTCCCTTCTCTTCTCGTTGACCATTTCCAACCACGCCAGATCCTCCTCATCCATGTCATACTCCACCTCGACGTCCAAGTCCTCAGGAGGCTTTTCCATGTACCGGTAGTAGGCAGCAGGGAGAGGGGGGGCATCCGGCTGGCTGAAGAAATCCACCACGCGGAAACTGGGCTGGGGCAAGTGTAAAGATGTCCCCGGCGCATGTTTGGAGCAGGGCTCTTTCTTCTTGCCTTTGGAAGGTGTTTTCTTAGATTTGGAAGGGAAAAGGGGCTGCTCGCTGTTTTCCTTGTTGCTGTTGCACTCTGTGATGTCCTGGGCTGTCAGCTCATCCTCCGTGATGATTTTTAAGGGATCGTAGATGCTGATGCGATGAAGCCGCCCATCGATGTCTACCTCCACGATCCGCTGGGCCTGAGCGTAGGTCAGGGTCTCCCGAGTCGGTGAGCACTTGAGGCTGTAGGGTGAGGGAGAACGTCTCCCCTCCAAGTTCTGCCGGGACCTCCTCCGAGGTTTCCTCATCGCTGCGGTCCAGAGACCCTGGAAGGAAATAGGACAGAGGATGCTGTAAGCCGAGGAGATGAGCAAGGAGCAGCACAAATTCAAGAACTCCAGAAGTGTTTTGCAATAGAGTAACATTTCTACTTGAAACTCCAGTAATTTCAGGCTTGCTGAGGCCTCTTCACCTTCTTACTCACAAGCAGGTAAGGGATCTATCGGTCATTTCTTGCAGTGTGTATCACAGCAACACACAGGACCCTCCAACCTTCTGTTTGCCTGCCAAGAGACTTATATACCCCCACACCACCAGAGGAGAAGAGCTGAAATATATTTTATATACTTGAAGTAAAGCATCCAGAGAGTCTGCAGGGCTTTCAGCTCAGCAAACCCTTCAGATGCCCCCAAAATTCACTTACTGCACCTGCTCACACCAGGCACATACTAAGTTCACACAGGCCAAGGAGTTTTTCTCTGTTCTTTTGCCCGTGACTTTTCTCTTCTAGCCCCAAAAGCACACAGCATGTGCTGGATGTTTTCCAGACAGAAAACACTGCTCCTGCCCTGTGAAAGCAACTTCTACATATATATATATTTTTTTTTTTCTGTCACTGAGCTCCATATGAGAAAACCAGCAGTGCTTCCTCACTGCAGATGTAAAAAAACCCCCATAATAAAAGCTCTGCCTTCCCTCCTCCTGCTGTTCCTTGCACCAGTATCCAGTCTCCACTGGATGGACTGTGTCCTCTCCAAAAGCCCAAACAGAACCAGAGGATGAACCGAGCAACTCAGCGGGTGCTGGATGAGCATCCCTTTTGCTCCTCTGTGGGATCCAGGAGGAAGAGGAGGGGAAGGAGCACAGATCCAGAAGGACTTACTGGTTTTAGCCTCTCTGGAGCCACAATCCGTGTTCCAGCACCTAAGCCAGTTCCGCATGGAGGGTCTAGAGGGGTAGGAGAAGGAAAGCAGCACGACGGCTTCGGGATTGCACCAGGAACTGCGCTGTGGTGTTCGCTCAGAGCCCAAACCAGCTCTGCCCCCACAAACTGCTAATCAGCAACCCAGATAATTATTTGAGAGTCGACTCCTGACATTAAGGAGGTGCCTGTCAAAGGGGGGAGCGGAGGAGAAGCCCGGAGCTGGCGAGGTGAGCTGGGGGAGGATGGAAACGCGACGGCAGGAGCCGAGCGATCCCACAGCGTAGGAAGGAGACAGCAAAGAGTAAACCAAGTGAGTAACGCAAGCGAGAAGGGCAGCGTCGGGGATGGGAACACGAGTTATGGGAAAAAAAAACAGGCTGAGGCTGAAACAAGCCAGACAGGAGACAAAGAAAAGCAAATGTAAAATCTCCCTGAGAAGATAAGTCAGCCCAGAGCTTATCTGTTGCTAAGCAGAGGCCTGAACCAGCACCTCACCCTTCTTTGGAGCAAACCCACACTTTCAGCCCCTTTCTGTGGGACCCACAGACAAGAAAACAACCTATAATTTGTACTCAGCCGTTGCATTATTTCTGCTCTGTGAAGGCCATAGCTCCACAAACCCTCAATAGTGAGGGGCAGAGCGAGCAGCACCTCACAGGACCAAGACCTAACAAAACGTCCTGAGCTTATCCCAAAAAGAACTAACAAATTCCAGGAGCAACACGTGTTTCCTGAAAGTACTGGCTCTGGGAACCACCAGATTAAGCCGTAACGCAACGTGTGTCCTACGAAACAAAAAGGCTTTGGGAGAAGGTTGTCTCTCCTTCCTATCCACAGGAATCAGCTGCAGGTGGCAGTTTCAGTCTGCACACCCCCAGTGAGGGAGCCCGTAGGCACAATTTAATTTCAGATGATAATTTCTACCTGCAAATAGAGGTAAACCACGAATTCCAGGACCTTTGCCTTAAAATTGTAATCAGCCATTTCATCAGCAGACTGCAGGCACCCAACCACACCGGTCCCAGCTGAGCTCCAATGGCTTCTATGAGTAGAAGAACTGTAAAATAAGGGTATAAAGGCAACTTGATCATAAAATCTAGGCAGACTGAGAGAGCTGGGGTTGTTCAGCCTGGAGAAGAGAAAGCTCCGGGGAGACCTTAGGGCAGCCTTCCAGTATCTGAAGGGAGCTCCAGGAGAGCTGGGGGAGTGACTCTTTGTAGGGAGTGGAGTGACAGGACAAGGGGTAATGGCTTTAAATGGAAAGAGGGGAGATTTAGATTAGATACCAGAAAGAAATTCTTTCCTGTGAGGGTGGTGAGACCCTGGAACAGGTTGTCCAAAGAAGTTGTGGAACCCCCTTCCCTAGGAGTATTCAAGGCCAGGCTGGAGGGGGCTTTGAGCAACCTGGTGGGAGGTATCACTGCCCAAGGCAGGGGGGGTTGGAACTGGATGATCTTGTAGGTCCCTTCCAACTCTAACCATTCTATGATTCTATGAAATGAATAAATTTGAAAATCCTGCTGACAAACATGCCTGAAACTCCTGCAATTCAGGCAGGTTACGAGGAAAGAAGATACCGAGGCAAAAAGATATGAGGAGCAAAAAGACATTGGAGGATAAAGGCATTAGCATGAGCTGGCCACACTCCTATTTAATGCTGCGTTCAGGAAAAGGCAAGGCATTAGCTGATTGCAGGGAGTGCTGAGGGACAAGCAAATTTCAGCAAAACAAACACCTCAAGGAAGGGCTATTTTACTTGTTGATGGGAAAAAGAAGGGTATGGTGTTCCCATGGCTCTAGTGAAACAACCAGGGTACTGTCTAGAGAAATCACCCAAACAGGCCTTGCCACCCAGCAACCGACTGCTGTAAACCCCCCCATTTGTAAAACACACAATTCCTAAAGCATCTAAAACGGCACAGAAATTGGTGCCTGTGCGAGCCAAGTGCCTTGGATAAGACAAGAACCTGGATATTTGGAGAAACACAGCCAGCCACTTCCAAAATACCTTGAAAGCAGGAATGAAACAAACTCAGACAGGCTGAGCTGAACACCGTGACCTTGTCTGCAACACAGGAGCCTCTCAGCATCAATCTAGGAATGTTTTGATCTTCTTGGCACACTTGAAAACACCTCCAGGCCACGGATAAAAAAGAATCCCTCTGCAAACAGCACCCGTGCACACTGAAATGCTGAACAGACTTGATTTCAGCGGGGTTAAATGCTATTTCAGCCCATGCTGTCTCCGTCCCACCACGGACAAACATTGCTGATGTGAAAGCAGAAAGTTCAGTCGTCCTCTCCCCGTCACTACAGTGTGCCCGAGGCTTTCCAAAAACCTCCCATCATTTCCGCTGGGTATTGTGCCAGGAGCAGGGGGTGAAGTTCCTAGAGAGCACAACTATGCAAACAGTGTGGCTACAACGCACAAAGCCACTGGGGATGAACTTAATTCTACCTCAGGAGTTCACTTGGGAATGGTTCCACTCTTCCCAGCAGCAGTTTTCATACCTGAGGGCTACAAAAAAAAAGTGATTAAGGAGAACAACCCACTCACCAGGAGATTTAAATTTATTATAAGGGGTTGAAAGCTCCACTGAAAAAACCTGAAGAAATCCTCGTATTGGACAATATCACGATACAGGCCCCTCTCGCACATGCAGCCTTAAAACATCGAGTGGATCCTCTAAAAGAAGGGCTAAAAGTTGTGGTGATGTACCCCCACACAACACTCTAACGGCCATTTCTAAGGGGGCAGAGGCAGCCTCTTGCATCGCAGGAGACTTCAGTCTCCTTCCCACCACAGTCTTTCCTTTCACCCTTCCCTCGCTGACAACCACAGATATTCTTTCCAGCCCCAGGTTTCTTTGCCAACCTGCAGAGGAACATGAGGCTGAAGCTCCAGGCAGTGCTGCTGGGGGAGATTCCTGGTCCTTCCCGCTATAGCTTGGGAATTCCAGAGAACAGCCAGGTCCCTCAACAATAAAGATCTTCCGTGAGGCGAAGGCCACCTAGACCTCGGCGGGCAGCACCAGATGGGAATAAGGTGACTTATTCCACTCTGAGGCACCATGATTACCAGCAGTGGCTACAGCACATACAGCCCTAAACAGTTTGGGGTTCAATGTCAGCGAAAACTGTCTCTCTCCAGGGCACCAAGTAAAACAGCAGGTCTGGAGACATTCCTGTTTGTCACAGTCAGTCCTGAGCTTCTGGCTGTTTGCTGGGATTTAAAACCCCTTCCTGCACACGGGGGAACAGACACCTACGGAGCTATTTAAGAAATGCATCCATAAAATAAAAGCAATAGACGCCAGAGGAAAGAAGCAGCCTGGGACAGCAGTGGCCCCCTTGCCACCTTTCTCTCACCCACCAAAACCACCGTGTGAAGCTCCTGCCACCCTCATCGATGACCCTCCATGTTCTTACCACAGGCCCATATTGCCCCCACGCAGCTGCCAAGGGTTTACGCTCCTCACTCCCATGTTGATCCCTACAATGAAGTGCGTCAGTGCTCAGCAGACATCGCAGAGAGCTGCTGAGCCAGCACCTAAACCCGGCACAGATCTTTATTGACCCCCTGATATTGCTGTAACCAAGCCGAGCTGACAGAGATGCACCAAGGCCACAGGAGGGGAGCTCCCTCCGGAGCAGACAGGTTGCAAGACATGTCGGGCTGCAGATGAAGTTAAGGTAAAGTCTGGGCTCAGCAACAGATAGTGCATGCCATGAGCTGTGCCTGACCTCAGCAGAGGCTGAGGGAACCATGGCATGCCATGAGCTGCGTCTGGTCTCACAGAGCTCTGAGGGAACAACGACACACCACGAGCTGTGCCGGTCTCTGGAGCCCCCTCGGTGCAGTGAGGGCTGTGGGGCTCCTGCAGGGAGCCCCAGCAGCAGCCAGCGATCTGGCTCAAGACACAGCAGGGCCCCGGCCCAAACATCAAGCCGCCCCCGTGGGAGGAGAAGGCCCGGCGGCTGGGTGCGATGAGCTACCCCGGTCCCCAGCTGCGGGCCCTGCGCCATGGGCCCACCGCCCCCCGGGGAAGCAGAAAAGTCCCCAAGGAGAGCGGGACCATGGCGGGAGGGAGCGTGAGAGGGCGCACGCAGCGCCACACCGCTATTGGCTGTTGCCGCCGTCCATCCCAGCTCCACCACCAATAGCAGCACAAGGCGTTGCGGGCCTAAAGGAGAGTGCGCTCGGCCACGCCTGGGCCAATAGCGTGGGAGAAGGTGGGCGGGGCTCCCATGGGCGCCGCGAAGAGGGGAGGCCAAGATGGCGACAAGGGGGGGGCTCGGCTGCCGCGGCGCTGCCCGTTCCCCCTTCATAGTCGCTCGCCGCCGTCTCTCCCTCCTCGGCTGAGGGGCCGCGGGCCGCTCCCGCCTCGTAGGGACGCGGGTGGGTGGGGGAACGACCCCGGGCTGCGGCGCACAGGCTTCCCCCGGCTCTTTCCCGCCCGCCCGGTCACCTTCCCGCGACCCCGGCGCGGGGGTGTGTGAGGGAGGAGAGACCCCCCTGAGGGAAGGGTGTCGCGGCCTCCCGCGCAGCGTTTTACCTGGCCGCCTCAGCGCGCCGGCCGCCGCGGCGGTCTCCACCGTTGCTTTCCGCCTCCTTTTTTTGGGGGATTTTTTTTTTTT
>VXBJ01001695.1:53593-77765 GCA_013400055.1 Nycticryphes semicollaris | reverse complement strand
TGTCCCCCGAGGGGCTGCGGGGTGGCAGGAGGGAGAGGGGTTGCCCCTCATGGCTGGGTCCCCCCCCTTACTTCTGGCACCTGGTGGCTGGAGGAGGGGGCTGTCCCCCTCCTCCCCCTTTCTTGGTCTCGGCTAGAGCTGTGGGGGTCCCTTCCTGGGGGTCCCCAGCCATGGGCTTAGCTACACCCGTGGGGGTCCCTTACTAGGAGCCTCCATGCCACCGGTGATGGGCATCTTGGATTTATTTGGGTGCCTTCATCCCACACCTGCTTTTTTGCACAGAATGCACAGGAGCATCACCAAGTACTGGAGTATCCCCCCTTAGAGAGGCTGTAGCCGTGTCACTGTCACCCTCGCTGTCACCCAGCCCAAACCAGCGACATCAAACAAACCGTGGGAATAACAAGAGCCCGTTGTTTATTTTTCAGTCTGATGCTTTGGGTCCAGATGGATTCCTGAGGCGCAGAGGTGTGATGGGGTGGAAGGACAGCGAGAGAGGGACCGAGCAAGGAAGAAGTTGTGTTTGCAGCCGAGAGAAGCGGTGAGATAGGAACTGCGGAGGCTCCTACACTTGTTTTTTATAGAGCACACCACATTCTTGGGCATACATACGCTCCACCTCCCACTCACGAGCGTGCAGGGTATTGCATAATACTGCCATCTGAATTTAGAGAAGTAACCAAAGTGTTTTCAAAGGAAAAAAAATAAAAGAATGCCGTTTTCCCACGTTTACAGTCCAACTGTAGATCTTGTGTCTTTTAACGTATGTTAACTGCGGAACCTGAGAGCAGCCACGCAGTCTGTGACAAGTGTGTTCTGCAAAGCACTTGGGTTGAAGACTTAAAAGCATGGGAAAACATGTTATTTAACGCTGAACAGTTCTATGCATTAACCTCTAAGTGCTCCTTTCTGTGTATACCTCTTAAAGCCTCTACTGTTAACACATCCCAACTCACAAATAAATAATAACACGTGCTATACTTGTCCTGTGTGGAAAAAATACCATATTGGAGATTTCCCAATAAAGCCCCCGTGCTCTCTGTGATTTACACAGGATCTCCCCAAACCCCGAGGAGCAGCTGTGTGACAGCACCACGCTCCTGTCCACCAGGGAGAAAGAAAAATCTATAGGTGTTTCTGCTGCTGAGCTGAGTGTTGGGAAGGCAGTTAAAGAGCAAATGAAATCATTTCAATAATGGATGAGCGACTTCACCGTCTCGTTTTCCTTCTTTATGTAAGAACTTCGCTTTGATTTTTAACTTTTGCAAACTCTTGACCTGGGTTTTGAAACTCTACGCTCTTGGATTTGCTCTGGAATCGGCTTGTTATAATCACGTTAGGCTCCGGTCTTGCAAAGATTTGCATTCATGCTGGATGTCGAGCACGTGAATAGCCCCGTTAAGTTCAGTGGGTGGCTCATGCACAAAGCAATGTCCTGGCATCCCCAAAGGCCACGTGTTAGAACATCAAAACCCGTTACCCACCCTTTAATTTTATAATGGAGCCGTGGAACTAATGTGTTATTTGAAAAAAATAAACCAACCAAAAAAACCAACCAAAAAACAAACCCCAAAAACCCCACCAACTGTAACCATTCTGAACTTACCTCAAATCCCAAGAGGCACAACTTCATTCTGTTTCTTTACTTTCCTGGATTTCAAAGGCTGCAAGGTTCAAACCCGGCGACGGCGTCTCAAATGAAAGCGGCAGGGGCCGAGATGGTTCAAACGGAGCCGGGCACCTTCAGTTGGGTTACAATTATTTTTTTCATCAAGTGCATAAAACAGGCTTAAAAAGAGGGGGAAGAAAATTACCATTTGGAATTGAGAACTGACCTTTCTTGTCCGTTGATTCATTAACCCCGGGAAATGAGCGATGTTTGTGTCTCTGCGGCTGTTTTCTTTAGAACTGCTGAAATGAATATAATTGCTAAAAAAAAAAGGACCTGTGCTCGTTACAGGTTAAAAGGCTGGTAACTCAGAGCGATTACCCTCCGCTGCAGTTTATTCCAGCTGGTTTCCAAGTGCTCGGTGGCACTTTCCAAGCCCCTTAATTTTATGTGGAATCTCCACAACCCTGTTCTGTCCCACCAGCCTCAGAGAGGTGACACAAACGCCCAGCGCCATCACCTTGGTGTTGTTCTTTCCTTAACCTGAACATGTAAATCTGAGTTTTCAAGCCCCTTTTTCAGGTGAAGTGTTCTAAGACAGGTACAAAAGCACAAGTTAGCGGTGGAAGAATTTTTATTTTTCCAACCAAACTTGGCTAAAAGGAGTTAATTCACTCTCGTCGAGCGGAAAATCAACAAGGGTTGAAGATACAGACTAACCTGTCAGTATTATTTAATAGAGCAAAATCTGACCAAAAAAAGGTGCTATCAATCAGCTAAAGTGCTGACTGAATGGGTTGTGAAGCGGTGCCTTGGCTGAGCACAGCATTAGAAGAGAGAGAAATTGGGGCAAACAGCCCATATTCCCCGTTTGCTGGGAAACTGCTATTTTTACAGCGCAGCGACGCTGACGGCCCCGAACGCGCCTGCAATTAGCGCAGCCAGCCTTGGTCTGCTTGGGGGGAAAAATGCATTAGCACTGACTGTTCTGGTCTTCATTCAATCTTGCCCTTTCACATCTTGTTCCTTTCAGCTGAGGAAAGAAAAAGAGCCGTAATCACCGTCACCAGCCAACACTCCCCCGACCCATGAGAGGGGAAACCGCAGAGGATTAGGAAGAGTTTTTTTCCCGGGTGCTTGGGCAAGAGTTGGACATGGAAATATGAAGAGGTATTGCCATCTTTCTATTTTTTTTTTCCCTTCTCTCCTGTTATCACATACTTAAAACCTGAAAACTGTTTGTTTTGTTGGAACGTAGAAAGGTTAAATAATATGAACACAGATTCTTTTACCTACGGGATAAAATAAGCCTTTGGTTTTCCGAGATCCCGTAGGTATTTTCAGAGCTCTGCACTGAAAGGTTTCTGGGTGGTGTCCCAAGTATGGCTCTGTTAAAAAATCCTTATAATTTTGTAGTGCCTCTTAAGAAAGAAAAATAAACAATAATAATAGTAAATAAATCATTGCTTTGTCTGCTTTTCCTTTCTCACTGACACCTGGAAGTACCTAATAAATATATCCCATAAAGTTGCAGTTTCACAGCCCTAATTAGCTGTCAAAACTTACACGGAAAGATTGTTTATGATGAAGGCTTTCCAAATAAACAAAAAATGCTTAGATAATAAACTCAGGAAGGAGGAAGAAGCAAGTAGTATTTCAGGGGAAATGTCTGTGTTACGTGAGATGCACAGAGAAATTCTATCCACATAAATTTTTATCAGACATCCTTAATCCAAACAGCAAACGGGTTTCTGACTGGAATCGTGGATGTTCACTAAATGGCTGAGAGTGATTTTTATCACTCAATTTTGTATTTTTAAGTATGCAAACTATGCAAGGGCCTGGGGTGGGGGGAACCCCTAAGGAAAGGAACGTCCATGAGCTCTGTGTCAGTGCAGGTCACCTTCCAGACGCACCCGCATCTGGGCTGAGGTCATTGCTGTTGTGACCAACAGTGTCTCTCAGGGCCACACACCCCCTGTTTATTGTGCTGATTTTCAAGTATTTGAAGCCTTGGCCTGAGTCACTGTGTCGAGTAGGTGTTTTTCATGAAACAAGAATATGATTTATTTTTCCAACCCCCCCTTCAAGTAGCTGATTCCTCTTCATTGCAACACGTCCTCAGGTGCCGTAGGAGCGCGAGGATGGCTGAGCTTTACAACCAGATGCCGTTTTTCCACTACCAACCTGCTACATTTCCTGCTGTTTTGAGTTCCTGGCTGATTCATGCCACGACAAACAAATACCTGCACACCTGCTTGGTTCCTGGACTTGCAGAGCATCAGCGTTTGTCACGGTATTGGGAACTGCAGAAGAAAGAGTGCTTGGCTCTCGGACATCGTGCTGGAGAGTCACCGTACGGAGTTGGTGGGTGAATGAAGGAAACCAGAGGTTGGAGCCCACACACCAGCTGAGGAGGTTGCTCTCACAGTTTCAGAGCATTCGGTGTCAGCTCACAGAGGAGAAGAACCTACCGAGGAACCCAGAAACGGGGAATATTTTCTGGAAGCATATTCAACAGAACAGCTGATACTGAAGAAGCTTTTCTAGGTGCTATCCCTGAAACAAACAGGAGTGGCATTCCCTCTCTCTGACAGCAAAATCCGTGTACTCTCTTGTGTTTGTGCTTGTTCTTCTCACACCCAGTCCTATCAAGAGTCCCCGGTGCCTCTTCCATGCTCATCCTCTCTTCACACAGACAATTCCTGAAGGACACCTTGGGTTATTCTCTAAAGCCACAGAGGCGCCTTTTCAGCAACCAGGATATTACAAAAGCATTTTCTCCCTCAGCCATCATTCCAGACAGCTGGCAAACTCCAACCCTCCAAGGTCTGCCTCTCCCCTTTGGATGAGGGGCAAGAGGGCTAAAAAATCACACCCTAAATTCCCATTTCAAGTGGTTTATGAGCTCTGTCTGAACGGTTCTTCCCCTTAACAGATGAATTTCTGAAAGAAAGTTCTGTGCTTCAAATGTCTCCATGGATTTACTCACTTTTTCTTTACAAGACTGAGGTTTTAGGACTTTTCTACCTTTCTATGTCCATAGCTACGTCCAGTCTTGAGGCCGCCTTGTCTCACTCACCGTCCTGAGACACCTCCCTCTGCGTTCGCACACACCCACCTGGATGATGACCCTTCACTGCTGACCACCAAACCGCATTTTACCAGGGCAGAGCCAGCTCTAAACATCTGCAGCTCTCAGAGGGGTTCATGGCAGCTGCAGAGAGCTGCTCTTTGACCTCTGTTAAAGATTACGCAGAGGACATGGCAGCCAAGTCAGATCCCAGGGTCAAAAGGACAATATTTCAGCTGCTGTTTGATCGATGCAGCCGGAACTTCTCCTTTGCACCGTTCAAGGAAATCGCAGATTGTCTCACACTCAGGAAGAAGAAAGGATGGTCTTTTACTCTCATCAAGAGGGTTCTTCAAGACAGAGCCAGCAGGACACCATGCATGTCCTCCAGCCCAGTGCTTTGGAGCACTTTGTAACAAAACTGTTGAATTTCAAGGGAAATGTGGGAACATCCCAAGGGTTCTGTGCTCACTGTCCCTACCTACGAGTGGAAAAAGGCAAAGGGCTTGTACGTGGCCCAGAAAGATATGAGCCAAGAGAAACCTCATCAGTGGGGAGCGTCTGCCCAGCTCTGGTGGGATAACATCAACACCCTCCTATCAAAAAGCTCCAGCCACTGCAGGGTTATCCCGAGCCCTGCAACAGAGACACAGCCAGGAAACACAACGTCACCTTGTCCCGTTCCCAGTGGGGGGGACAGGAGCTCAAGAAAATCCTGGTAATGTTGCAGTTTTCCCTTATTTGAGGTCTGTAGAGCAAAGCCAGGTATCACTTAAGGCCAAGAAGAAAATGAGGGAGTACTGAAAGCATACAACCTGGCTAAACCAACCCAAAGTGACTCAGCAGCTACAAGAAGAGGCGGAGAGTTGAGAAATACTGTTTATGTTACTGAGTTCAGACACCTGCTCACCAAAGGATTTTCTGGAGGCCGAGGGAACTGCGTGCTCTGAGCTCTGGCACGGCAAAGACGCTTGTCTCTTGGCACATTTCCCTTGGGATGGACTTTGGAATGACTGGCTGGACCTGACTGATAGCGGTAGGGAAGAAGATGCCAACTAGGAAGAAATTTATGCTGCAGCCCAAAAGTGTTATCACAGCAAACAGCTGGACCTGCCTAGCATTGAACTATCTAGTGACTATCGCAACAAGCTGTGGATCTGCAGAGACACCAGTTTTGGCTATGTCCTGGTTTGAGGTAAAACAGACCCAATTTTCTGCTCAGTAATGTTACTTTTTTAGCTGGGCCTCTTCTAACTCACTAAACCCTGACATTAACAGCAGAGTGTTCAGAAACTGTTCATTCTCCCAGGGATCAGACCTGATCCCACCCAGGGATGGTGCAGAGAGGCCCTGGCTTATATTCATTGCTGGAACAACCAAGGGCAGGGAATTGCGGTATTTGCCCCATTGGAGGGTGGGAAGTGGAAAAGCATCAAGGGGCCACCCCTGTGTGGAGGAGCTGACAGGACAGGGGACCCCAAACTGACCACCTGGGGTATTCCATCCCATCTGCATCACATCCAGTATAAAAGCTGAGGGACCAAAGGGTAAACTCTCTCTAGTGTCTGAGGAGGACCCTGTCTGTTCGTCTGCCTCTGATCCCAATCTGAGCATTCCTGACTCCAGAGCTGGAATCCAGCTCCTGTCGGTCACCAAATACAGTCTGGGACTTTTCCTGATGCCTGCTGGTGACACAATCATCATCCTGGGAGCTTGATACGGTTTTCTATATATTGTATCTATTTCATTATTTTCTCCCTTTTTGTTGTAATTTTAGTATTAATACTTCATTAAAGTAGTTCAGTTCATTCTAAACTCAGAAGTCTCTTCACCCTCTTCCTCTCCTTTCTTTTAGGGGAGGAGGAAGGGCCAGCTGTCAGTCTGGATTTGGTAATTTTGGCTGAAAGCGTGACAGGCTAATTTCTGAAGGTCCCGAGTAAATATTCAGGCCAACTTTTACCGAGCTCCTTGCTGCTTCACAGACTGTGCTGTTAACACAGACGCGCTCGCACGAGCCGCAATCACACCTCAGGGTTGGAGGGTGGGTCTGTGCGTGTACAGGAAAGGCTTTGGAATGGCATTGCAATAATTTAGAGATATTTATAGCTTTTTTTGCTGTCAACTGCAGGCAAAATGCTTCGGCAAGAGATCTAAAGAGCCAGACAGCTCTTTAGCAACACCTTTTAAAACAAACAGATATTATTGTGTTGGTTTTTATCTCCTATAAAACTCTACACTGACCAAAGGAGCTGTGTCAGAGCAGGGCTGGCTGGGGACACACTCTGCCCAACAGCACTGTGCTGTCCCACCCTATCACACACGGGGACTTCCAGCATCTTGGAGAAGGCAATTCCTTGTAGCTACCAAGAGTTACTCACTAAATAAAGGAACGCATTAAAATTTGCAGAGACAAATAGAAAATGCAAAACCTCAATCAAAGCACAGTAAAGGGAATCTGTGGAGCTCTTAATCAAGATGTTTTCTAGCTTGTAGTGGGTTTTGTGAGATATGGTGGTATAATGGTTTTAAAATGAAAGAGGGGAGATTTAGATCAGGTACTAGAAAGTAATTTTAGTGGTGAGAGCCTGGCCCAGGTTGCCCAGAGAAGCTGTGGCTGCCTCATCCCTGGAGGGGTTGAAGGCCAGGTTGGAGGGGGCTTGGAGCAACCTGGTGTGGTGGGAGGTGTCCCTGCCCAGGGCAGGAGGTGGCTTTAAAGCCCCTTCCAACTCTAACCATTCTGTGATTTTATATTCTATTTAATAAGATTATCTTACGTATAGATAGAAGGAGTTAACCTGATACCAAGAAACTAAGATATCTGAATTTATTTCCTGCTGCTGATTTGATTTACTGTGTTCCTCTTCCTTCTAATGCTTGATTGTTCAATGCAACATACTTTGCTGCTTCCTCCCCCCTACCCTCCCCAATATATGAACTTAGGGGTTTTTTTAGTTACTTTGAGAGCTGAGCTTCAGGACTGACAATTGACTGTTTTCCCAATCATCTATTTAGATGTCTCTTCATATTGAGGAACAAGCAGCCGTTAAAGGGAACTGGAGCAGAGGATCCCTGGTTTGACTGATTCCATGGGGCAGAAGGTACGAGAAGATATGGGGTGAGGGAGATAAAGGCAGCCTAGAGCGGGCAGTGGGGTGAGTTCAGTGAGAAAGTGCTCAGCCAGAGATAAAGGAGGGAGAACTGTGGGGGAAACCAGGCTGAGCAGAAAGGGAGGGCAGTGGGACCAGGGGATTATAACCCAGCTCTGCGAGATACTCGGTCTGTCAATGGGAAATAGCCTTGAATTCCCAGGCTGTGTGTTTAGCACAGGAGATGGCACTGATCAAAAACCCAGGGAATGAAGTGAGCAGAGCAAAGAAAGAGGAGGCAGCGGCTGTGCAGAGAGGGAAGCACCCTGGCAGGGAGTTGGGTGTATGGCAAGGGTTGGGAGTTGCTCCGAACACAGACCCATCCCATGACAGACTGGATTCTCATGGTGTCCTGGCACCAACACCACCCCAGCAGCCTCACTGTGCCGGATGCTGTTTGACTGCACTCAAGAGTTAGATTGGATAAAGTCTTGCTATGCTGAATTTCACTATTTCTGATTATTTTGCTTAGGAGTCACTTCCCAGACAATTTTACCCTTTTTCTTCACCTTATCCACAATTAACATACTAAAACCTGTGCTTGGAAAGAGTAATGAAAAAAAGAGCAACGAAACCCCTGCTCTCTCAAGTGGACAAATAAAAAATAATAACAAAGAAACACCAGGTAAAATTCTGCCAGTTAAAGCTTCAATGAGAATATATTTATCTTTCGTGTTGAAAACTGATTGGGGTCCTTCCCCCCCCTTTAGCAGAATAAAGTCTAATGCCCACAGCACGGTGTCGTCCTTGTGTTGGCACCCAGAGAAGTCCCACAGGCCAAACGATGGCCACGGGCGAGGCAGCGTGGAGTTAACTCCAACCCCATCATCCAGAAGAGGTGAATCCCAGCCACGGCCTCACCGGTCGCTATAACGACATCCCACTTCGCTTCTTTGAGTCCTTCCGCGCGATGGGACTGAAGGACAAGATCTCCTTGTAAATGTGCTCTTGAAAAAAAAAAAAAAACAGAACAAAATAACCGTGAATGTGTGATTTTAAGGGACAGAAATGAAAGTTTGACTGTTACAGGTGCACAGAGGGGGTATTCAGCGGAGGGGATGTGGCAGGTACGAGCTGGAAGAAAAGAGAGGCAAAAAAAAAAGCCTGCCTGAAGAGCTGGAGGGATCTTTGCTGGATGTGTATGTAAAAGCAAGAGCAAGGGAAGGGAGATGGGCACGATCACGGAGGCACCAGCAGACGATCGCAGCCTTGCTCAGCACGTGCACAGTAAAGGGAGGGAGGGAGGAAAGTCTTGTGCTAATCAGGAACCTCAAAAGAAGAGAAACTTCTTACTTCTCCACTCGTCTATGGAAAGCTTTTCGTGTTCCAGAGAGTCATCGTAGGACTGTTGCGCCTCTGTCTCCTCCTCGATGTCTCGGAACTGGTCGAAATAAGGGTGAGCCAAGGCCTCCGTTGCTGTAAGACGCTTCTCCACGTCCAGCTGCAACATCTTGTCCAGCAGGTCCACTGCTGTAGAAGCAGACAGGAAGAGGGCTAAGCAAGGTGAGATGGAGAACAGGCACCCTGTGCACAAACCCTGCCAGTGACGGGACCAGTGTTCCCAGTACAACATTCCCTGGACCTGAAGATGAAAGAGATTCCTCAACCTGGCCATGGTAGCATGGAGCTCCCTTCGGTGGGGAGCTCTTACCACAGAAATGGGGGTACAAATTGTGCAGCAATTGCAAACTAATCTGAAATAAGTCTCGCTGCACAGATGGGGTTGCAAGAACGTAAAGAGCAAGCCAGGAACTTCAAGATATTTTTCAGTTTTAATCATTTGCTTTCACTCTGACCCCTGCAACTCAAAGTGATTTTAACATGAGTAATCTATGTAGAAATCCATACATCCCTGGTAAACAGGAAGGCAGGAAACTCAGATACCAACCAGTCTGCCCCCCTTGGTTTTAACATCTTAATGCTTCCTCCTCCTTTCAGCTTTTATAGGAGCTTTGCTCGCTCTCACCTCTAATCTGCTTGGGAAAAGGGCTCCTTGTAAGAGATCGATTTTTACCCTGAAAACCGTACATTTCAGCTGCCTGTTAAATATCAACAGAACCAGGTGTTCAACAAACAGGATGTAAGCTGTACTCTAACAATAAACACATAAATAAATAAAATTGCTGGCATGGGCTGTGGGGCTCTCTTAGCACTTCAACAAAACCTTACACCTGGGGCTGGGCAATAACAACGAAAAAAGAAGAGCAGGTTTATGTCTCTCAGTGCTACTGCTCATAATATCACCTGCCCTGGAATATCAACAAGCCCTGGAAGCCAGCATCAGCCAAAAATCATCCCAACTCCCATTCCAAGTGGAGCTGGTATTTGCAACTGTCCTAATCCCATACTTTGCATCCTGCAACCGAGACATCCCGTTACATCCAGCACTCGCTCTCTTTTGCCTCATTGATACAAGAGTCAGAAGTTTATCTCTTCCTTAAATATTGTAGGTTACAGGCTGTGTAATTTTAAAATGAAAAAAGAATACAGAAGTAAATGGCCAAGAACAGCAGAGCATCACCACTGTAACACCAAGAGAGAATCACTTTGCTTTTAATTCATTAATGTTTGCCCTGAGGAAGGGCAGGGCACAACCTACAAAGGAGAAAAGTAGCAAGAAATTATGAGGAGGAAGAGGGAAACAAAAAGGCTGGAGCTGCGGTGGTCAGCCTGCCTGCCTCTGGCTGTGAAAACTCCTGAGAAACACTGGAGATGACTTACCCTGAGGATTGGCTTTGGGGAAAAGCACAGACAAATCCATCTTGGGGATTTTAGGAAGGGACTTGATATAACTCTTGGCCTGAAAGACAGAGGAAAGCGTGGACATTTGCTGCAGGTGGGGAAGTGCCAGGGGGCTGTGAAATACAGCTCTTGGGTCTTGTGGCTCAGATGAGCAAAAGCAAAGGGAGAGAAGAGCAAACCATCCCTGATGGCACACTTCAGTGGCCATTTTGCTAGGAACTACTTTTATCAATTGAGATGCAGGAATATTCCTGCTTTAAGGGCCAAAGTGGAGAACAGAAGAGGTTGGTGGTTTGCTGGGATGTCAGGCACCTCATCCAGAGTCCCTGCAATCCACACCAGCTCCCAACGCACCGCCAAATCCATCAGGTGTGCCACTAGCAAAAAGAAACACCTTCCTTGCCAAGAACAGGCTGCTGTCACAGAGGTGGCACCTCTCCCATCCCAGAGACCCGGCCAGGTTCACCTCTCCCATCCCAGAGACCCGGCCAGGTTCACCTCTCCCTACCCACACCTCTGCCAGTGACACCCAAGTCTACAGTGACCTTTCTTACCGCTTTGTCCTCCAGCTTCTCCACAAAGTCTTCTCCCGGATGCCCCGTTACTTTCAGGATCTGAGTCAGTTGATCGAGGTCTGATGGGCTGTGTTAAAGATCACCCATCTGGAAGCCAGCCCTGGCCACCTCCCAACAGCTCATCAGCCCATGGGAAGCCCGAGGACCCATGGAAGCTACGAGCAGGTTACCATACAACCCCAGCAGTGGTGTATTTCTAAGTGTGGCTTGGTCCCCTCCTGTCTCCTCTCTTTTCCTCACCAAAAAGGCTGGTCCCTGCGATTACCTCCCGGTAAACCAGCCTGACACCTCTTTTTCCTCAGAACCCTCCTTCATAAAAGCCCTTTCACACACACCAAGAATTATTACTCCCCACAAGGAAAAGGTTCACCTCGAAAGGATACAGTCTTTTCCTTTAAACAGCGTTTTTCCGGTGAGCATTTCTGCCATGATGCAGCCGATGGACCAGATATCCACTGTCCAGAGAGAAAAGGAGGGGAAAAAAAAAAGAAGAATAAAAAAAAAAGAGGACAGTAAAAAGGCAGCAACCGATTGCTGGGGCTGTTGCTTGCTCTGTTGTCTGCAGCAGGCACTGATTTAAATTTTACTTCCATTTTCCACCCTCCCCTGTTCTTCCTGTGCTGCTAAAAAAATCTCTGCCTTCATCATTTCTCCAGGCACTGGGCTTTGGGAGTTGAGCAACAGCTCTGGGACTCGCACCGCTCCAGGGGACGCCGGTGAGGAAGAGGAAAACCATCTGGAGGATTAGGTGAGATTTGACCCAGGCGTGACAGTGGGATCCCTGGGCTCGTCACCAGACGGTGACACCGCCGACGCCAGGCAGCTCACCCGTCTGGTTGTAATGCATCCAGTTCAGAATGACTTCTGGGGCCCTGTACCAGCGCGTCACCACGTAGCCCGTCATCTCGGCATCGGCGTGTCTGGCCAAGCCAAAATCCAGGATCTGCAGTTGGGCAAAGGAAAAGGGGGAAGGAAGGGGCAGGGAAGAAAAGAGAAATCCTACGGGTAAGGGAGAATCTACTTCTAAGAGGAAACGAAGCCGATCCAATCAGATAATAACCAAGTGCCAACTACACCACAGCCACCCACGGGTCGGTACAAAGAACCAACAGGTTTGTCTTAATTCCACTGTAAATTGGAAGCTGGCTGCAAAACCAGTTGTTGCGAGAAGACCCTGCCGAAAGAACCAGTGCTGTGGGTTGCCCAGAAAGCCACTTCCTTTCCCTTTGGACTAGATGATCTCTAGACGTCCCTTCCAACTCTGACAATTCCGTGATTCCCAAAGCTTACGTTTCAACTCTCTGAGCTTTAGTTAATTGAGTTGTTCTACAACCCGGGGGCGAAGGCGTGCTGGGAGCCACCCCGACTCACCCTTTCCTATAAAAACACCTTCTGGCTGACAAGGGGTGGCCTCTCCTTCAATAGTGGAGAAGAACATAGCTTGACTCCACCTTTATGGACCATGGAACCATTCCCTGTGACACATATTACAGAAAACAGATGCTGGAGCACCTTCAGGGCAATAATGAAAATCTCTTTTGTCTGGAATCACAACCATTGTGTCAACGAGAACCAAAGGGCAACCGGGGTTGAATCCAGTTCTCCTTCAGGGATCGTTCACCCAACGCAAGGATTGCTCAGCAGTATTGAATTTATTTAGGAGGGCATTCCGAACAGCCATGCCGCAGGAATGATGGCGACAGGATGTTCATTCCAAGTCTTGGGCCCTGATTCAGCAGGTTACATCAGCAGGTGAGTATTTCCCACTGCCTGCAACCGCCGAGTAACGAAACACCGTGAATCGAGGCTTGGAAGGTGAGAGGAAACATGACGGTGCCAAATTCCTGCTGGCAGAGCAGTTCCTCCTCGATCTGATATGCTCTGTGGTGCTTTTCCACCTACCTTGAGCTGACAGTCTTCATTCACAGCCAGGTTCCCCGGCTTCAGGTCCTAGGGCAGACAAAAGCAGAGTGATGAGGGTGTTTTAATTTGCAATGCGTCAACACGAGCCTCACCCCAACCTCGGCTTGTCTTTGATGGGATCCCATAACATCCCGAGCCCGGTGTTGCTACAGCAAGGACACCCTGCCTGCTGGACCCTGCAGCTTTAGATTTCATTTAGATTTAGATTTCATTTGTCCCTGAAACAAGTTTTAATTCAGAAATGTCGTGGTTTAGGCCGAATTGGCCTATGACAGTGACAGATGCTCTCTTCTTCTCCATTTTCTCACTCCAGGAGAAAAAGGGGGAGAGTTAAAGAGATTTATGAGTTTAGAACGAACTAATGAACTATTGATATTAAAATTGAAAAGGAAATAATGAAATAGATACAATATATACAAAGCTGTATCAGGCTCCCAGGATGATGTCACCAGCAGGCAAAACTGGGACAAGAAAGCATCATAAAATGCTTTTCAGCTCATCAGAAAACACAACATTTCCTCAAAATGCTGCAGTAATTAGCAAATCAAACAGACAGGAGGGAAGAGAGGGAGGACACCAGAGAGACCTTAGAGCAGATGAAGCTGTTGGTGAAACGATGTTTAAGGAATTTATTAACTTTACAACCCAGCTGTGTTTCTCCTCAACAGGCAAAAAGCAGAGTAACAGCAGCCAGGAACTTACCCTGTGGATGATGCCGGCCGAGTGAATGTACTGCAAGAAAGAGAGGAGCCACAATGTGAGCACCAGACGACAAGGCTTTCTGCTCCCCAGCAGAGAAAGGAGAGCTACAAACAAGACCTCGCCCGAGGACACATCTGGGGTTGTCCCCAGCCCCCAGGGCAGCAGTTTGATAAGAAGCCTCCTGATGGCATTTGCTGTTTTCCTCTCCAAAGAGGCAACAGAACAGGAGAGGAGGCAGGGAGCAACAGTTCCTCAGAGCGAGTGCACTAATACCTTCAAACTACCAAAGGCATCAAGATTACAGGTAGGAACATGGTGAGTAGAGGACAGGAGAACTTTGTTGGTTTGGGTGTTTAACCATGTGCAATAAAAGGCTCATCATTAAACCACAAAATTGGAAATCAGATTCGAGCTGCAAAAACTGACTACATGGCTTTTATCACACCACTTGAACCTTCTGTGTGTTCTTCCCACCTTTATTTAAACTCAAGATAACAGTGATCTGGGGAAAGGTGTGATTAAGGTGAACTCATTAATGCCTTAAGCTGCAGCTGACTCCAGGTGAAGGATATCAGAGGGCAGCGTTAAGACACTGTCTCCACATCACAGGGTTTGCAGTGATTTCTCTCTGCTCTCCCAGAGCCAGCTACAGCAGCATGGTCCTTCCTTATTCTGTTGAGCAGAAAAATCACCCCCTCTTGCCTTCTCCCCTGAGAACCTGTGAGGAATTCAGCAGAAGCTCCCTTTGCCACCAACCTCTTCCTTTTTACATGGAATTTTGCAAAGGGTTTGGCCAAGTCAGAGAGTGACACAACCAGTCACAGGAGAACCATCACAAGGTCTCTGGCTGCCGATCGCTCCCATACCCGAGTGACTGACGTGAACAGTCATTTTCTTGATGTGTGCTGGAGCAAGAGTAGTTCAACAGCAAATATCTGTTCTCAGGGTATGCTGTAAACCCCCAAAATCTCCCCACACTTAGTTGGGAAGGGGTTTAGGTATGGTCAAGCCAGGGGTGATGTGTAGAGGAGACATGGGGAGTCACTAAACCCCTGCAGACCCACCTACCTTCAGCCCTTTCAGCATTTGGTAGACCAGGTACTGGATCTTTTCATCACTGAATTCATGTCCCATGATCTTTTGTAAATCTGTCCGCATGTAGGGCATCACCAGGTAGCTAAAAGGCAGTAAGACAAGGCCCTGAGTCTAGAAGAAAAACACAGGGAACCAGGATAGCCTTGTTCTCACTTGTTTGGGGTTGTTTCATCTTTTTTTTTGGCTGTGTAACTTACTGTAACTGGGAGGAGCTGCTGTGACAGTCACCCTGGCTACACGAGCACAGCCTGCGGTGACACCGGGCTTTCAACCTGCTCTGCAAATTGCTCTTTCTCCTCCCCTCACATTGGATATCCGACATCAAGTAAGAACAAGGATCTTCCAATTAGTTTACTTTAGAGCTCTGTGGTGTAAGGCTGGCCAGAACTCATCACCTGGGAGCTGCAACACCTTGAGCAGCTTTAAAGAGTCTGGCAAAACCGCTGCATTGGCTCCCAAATTTATCTGTGTAATGTTCTGCAGCCCTGCCTCGGAAGACAACATCTCTCTTCCTTCAGTCCTTGGCCTGGTAATTAATTTAGTTGATGGTCTTCCAGCAGGAACTGCTCTGAGAACCCTCAAACCCTTTTCCTGCAGGCTCCTAAACACCCAGCCACCGGCTGAAAACCCCATGCTCACACCCAGGAACGGGGAAGGAAAAAGGACCATCAACACTGAGGGAAATGCCGAAAAGAAATAATAATAAAATAGAATCAAGAGGAAGAGAAAGGCAGAACTTTAAAATTCTTGGTTTAATTGCCCCAGGGCTGGAGGGACAATACTGCTCCCATCCCGAGCGCAGGCTCTCGGCTCAGCAGTCACAGAGGTGGTGTGTGTTAGTGCAGATCCCGCTGCATGTGATCCCCCCCTGGGAACACGACGCCTCCTCCTTACACACCTTGCTCTCTGTACACCGTGCTCTCCCGGCCGTGAGCAGGGCAGGGGATCTGTTGCTGTATTCTGGGCTTTTTAACCATGGGAAACGACTTGTGCTTTTGATTCTCCTTGTTATTTGGGGGTGTCTGGCTTTAGTCTGGCCCCTTTTTCGGCTCACCCCGTTGAGCTGCACCCCAACCCGAGCTCTTCCCCTCCTGCCAAGTCCCAGCTGAATCTAGAGAGGGTCAATGCCAAACTTACAAGTCCTGGAATCCCTGGTAGGAGGGGGCAGAGGTGAAGACATCGAGCAGCCCGATGACCTGATGGAGAAGAGAAGCCCACATTGAAACCTGGAAAGCATTTGCTGTGCACGTGGGACTCGGGTAAGAGCTCTCCACCGGCACACGCGTACGGGCGAGCACCGAGAACGCCACCTGAGGAATCCGAGGACTCCTCGCTATGCTGCGCGGCTGCTTTTCCTCTTACTAATACACAGGAGCACCCATTACACACCTCCTCCAGCCTGGTGCCAGCTGGGTGCAGCAGGCAAACCCCGAGACTGCCCCGCACGCGCCAAACATCAGGACCGCTCCATTAAAACCAAGGTGACGCCACCAGAAGGAACTTGCTCCCGGGTGGGGAGAAAAATCCCCAAATCCCCCTTGTTTCAGCAGGAATAGGGGGGAAAAAAACCCCCGAGTACTTACGTTCTCGTGTTGCATGTGCTTCAGCAGCATGAGCTCCCTGTACGCTCTCTTGGCAAAGATCTCCGACTGGAACGGGCGGCAGAGCTTCTTGATGGCCACTTTCTCCCCCGTCTTCTTGTCTATGGCTGAACTGTGGACAAATAAAACCCAGTTCTGACATTTACTATGTTTTAACAAATTTTTTTTTGCCCCCTCCTAGAGAAGAGCTAAACCTTCTGTCGTAGAAGGACAGCAAAGAAAGGCCCGTGGTGTTTCCCAGTGGAGCTCTGCACGGGCAGGTGTCACCATGATCCAGGGCAGCAGAACACAGCCCCTGCTCCTTGGAGGACCAGGTGGGACACCATGACAAGTATTAATGACCCGGTCTTCATTCCCTTTAACCTGCAGAAATAAGCGATCAGAGCTGCAAGAAGAGGAAAACACAAGTGGTTGGAGGTGAGGATCAGGTCTAACTCCGCTTTCTCCTTCCCTCGTGCAGGGAGAGAAGGGAACACAGCAATTTGGGCTTTGCCAGCTGCTTGGGGGTCGTTGTCTTTTAAAGGTACATCAGCCTTCATTGTGTTCTGGAGCAAAGACAGTGGATGTCACACACCAAAGACACAAAATTCATTCTCCTGCACCCGGGCTCTTTAGTGCTGTACGAGCACTTCTGCCTAACAGCAGCTCAGGCTGAGAACGGGAGGCTTTTATGAAGCTCAGGAAGACGTGGTACAACAGCCCTCGCTGGGGACGGGACCTGTGGTTCCCTCCAGTCACCTTTGCTGTCCATGGGCAGGGAGATCCCACCGCGCTCTCTCTGCTCTTTGATCAGGCCCAGGTTTCACCAGATCCGAGCTGGGGAGGGAGCTCCTCGGGCAGAGCGCGCTGCGGTTTGGGATTCTCAGTGGTGTTTTGCAGGGGGAGTCTCGGTGCACCCCGTTACACACCGGTGCCTCGGGCCTTCCTTCACCCCTCCAAGAAGCCAACAGGGTTTTCCTTGACAGGTCACACTGTGGGTTTCCAAGCAGTTCCCGTCCTTTGCAAATCCTTATCTCGCTGGGAAAGGGAAGGGCTATAAAGCGGCACGTTCAGTCCCATGTTTAGCTGCATGGAGTAACCCAGCCCTCGTCAACGCCGGCATTTAGCCCTTTGCACGCACCCTCCAGCCTCACACAGACATTTTTTTCCTGCTTCCTTCTCCAAGGGAATGTGGGATTCACCCTCAATCAGTTCCCAAACACCCGGCTGCAGCCGCAGCTCCTTCCTTGAGGCCCTCGGAGCACCGGAGACGACGAGGGGCAGGTACCATAAAGCTGTAAAGCAGCGTCACCATCATCTCCAGGGCCATCACTCAAAGGCCAGACTTCACAAAGCAAATAAATAGGGAAATGCCATCTATAATAATGCAGTCAAAGAGCGCATTTTGCTGGGTTTAGGGCTGATTACAGAAGGAGAGGTGGGAATATCCTGCTCCTTGTGGCTTTCCCTTCGGTTCAATGCCGAGCAGGGGTTATCAGGTCCTCGCTGCAAATCTTAGAAGCCTCTTGCACAGTTTTTTCCCCTCTGTCAGCCACAAGTGAGGGGTTGTGGTGTTCCCTGCGGCAGCTCTCATCAACCTCCCCGATAGCATCAGGGAATCTCCAGGCTCTTGGCCACCGAGGTCCCTTTCCAGTCGTCCCAAGTTCCACGTGATGGGAGCAGAGACACCCTTTGAGACCTGCCATGGCCGTTTTGTCAACGTGTTCACATGGGGAAAGCGAAGGGAGCGCAGGACCACGAGGCAGCTTCGGTGCTGAGGACGGCACGGGGTTATCTCAGGGGGACAGGGAAGGGTCATCCCAGTTTCAGGACTTCAGTGGGTGGCAGCAGAGGGGACAGCAGAGCATAAGAGTTCTCCAAGGAGACGGGGAAGTAAGAGGAAAGGACCTGGACTGCGTAGCAAACAGCTTCTGCAGAATTCACAGCAGATTTCCTAATCTGAGGGTGCATGTTCTTACCTGCCTCCCCAGCTGCTGGCCTGCAGCACATCTACAGACCTACCCACCACTCAGCATGGGACAGCCCAGGTGACAGAGCTTCAGCCTGCCCAGCACGGCCACCACTGTCCCTTGTCCCCTCTGTGTGAGGCAGAGCTGAGACTGAATTCATCTGCTGCTGCCAGGAGAACCCACCACATTCCTCCCAGCAGAGATTTGATGAAGGGCTGAAGTTTTGGGTGACACTGGGCAGGTAGCACCGTGTCCCCAGCAGAGATCGGCACAACCAGCCTTGGAGGGGTCAGAAGACTCTTTTCCCACAATTACATCCAGCTGGAAGCCAAACCACTACGGGTTTGGGCAGAATGAATGCAGGAAGAAACACATCTTTGCCGTTTTGGTGGCGTTTCTCAGCTGCTTGAGGAAGTGTAAAAGCAGCAGCTCCCAATAACGCTGCGGTCGGGAGGTTTCCCACCAATTCCCAGCAGAGGACAGCAAATCCCAACCCCACAGCCCCCAAATCCCAACCCCACAGCCCCCAACCACTGCTTTGTGCAGGAATTGGCACCCCCCACTCCAGCTGAGCACTGACCACCTTCCATCCCCAAGGTCTCCAGAGCATTAAGACTTTCCCTGGGACCAGCAAAACATTTGTCATCTGTTTGGTTTTGTTCTTGTGGGCGAGGAAGCTTTGGAAGGATTTCTCTTTTCTTCCTTCCTTTCTTCCTTTATGACAAAATCCAGAAAACACTGTGCAAATATCCAAAAGGCCAAGTTGAGCCTTAGATTTTGTATCTCAGAAGGTTAACAAGGACCCAGGTGAGAGAAGGGGGGGGAAGGAAACACTTGGGTGTCTCTCTGCAAACCCACAGCCACGGGACAAGGACAGAGCCTGGGCCCCAGGGTTCTGGGATCCGCGTGGTGGCAGCTGACAGAGAGACTTTGCCCAACACCTACAGGAGGAGACACACCTTTGTGTGTGGCTTTTTTTTTTTAGCTTGGTGTGTTATGAAATAAGAGCTCCCTCCAGATCCCGGCAGGGGCTGCTTCGTATTGAAGCTTTCAAACAGTCACCCGTCTCCTCCGCTTCACCAAAAACCCAAAGCAAGATCCGAGTTTTGCTTCCTCCTTTGAGAGCTTTGTGCTGCTCTCCCAGGGGCTGGGGATCACCATCAGCCAGGAAGAAATCCCAAGCTGGTGGTGGTCCCGGTTTACACTCTTTTCTCTCAATTTGATGATTTCAAGGCAGCACCAGTGTCGAGGTGAGGGTTGTTATCACCCAGCTCCTCTCCCCACCCGCCCCGGACCAAAGCAGTGAGGACATNGGAAACCAAAGCAGCTCAAAAGCTGCCTGTCCCCCACTGGGGAGGTGACACCCCACGCTGCCTCGCCTGGTCCTGGAGCTGCTCTTGTCCCAAAGATCCATCATGGCCACCGAAGTGACCCCAGGTGGGAAACTCTCCTCTCTGAGCCCACCTGGGTGGGAAACTCCCCCACTCTGAGCCCACCAAGGGCAACCACAGGAGGAAACATCTTGGTTCCTTCAAGACACCAAGTCTCCAACCCGCTGCCCGCCGTGCCGGAACAGGAGACAAACCACCTTCATCACACATGCAAATGGCCTTTCCTAATGGAGGGGTGTCAACAGGCACCTCCTCGCTTCCTCTCCCCCACCTCCCCCCGGCGCGATACTTCGAACACCCCCAGACTGTCCCTTGTGTGGTACCCGCGGGACCCCAACTCACCAGACCGAGCCGTAGGCTCCGGACCCCACGGGGTGGAGGGACGTGTATCTCCTGGGCAGCTCCCAGAGGGTTTTGTTCACCTCCTGTCTGCAAAAACCTCTTCTCCTTGCGAAGTTCATCGCCCGGCGGGAGCGGGACTGCCACCCCCCCAGAGTACCGGAGTAGGGGAGGGCTCCTGGGGTGAGACGGGGACAGCGAGGCCGCTTGCGCTGGTGAAAAAAGGCTCTAGCGAGTTGCCTTCTGTGTTTTCAGCTGTTGGGAGCGTGAAGGGACATGTCTTTGGGCCCTCCTCCCTCCGCCTCCACATCGGCAGAGGTGAGGCATCAGGTTTCCCGACACGCCTCGGTCTTCTCCAGGTGACTCCGGAACAGGCACCGAGCACTTGGCTCCCGTGGCAGGAACGTCACCGGGAGCCCCAACCTTGTTCCTGCTCCCACCCGGCCACCAGCCGAAGGAGAAATGTCCTCGTGGGGCTCAGATGGGGGGGCGTCTCGTGAAATCCCCGCTCTGAACCAGCGGATGAGTAAGGACTTGTCGAGCCGGGGAATCTGGGGGAGAAGCCACAGCGCCTCGTCAGAGGAGTGGGGACATTCTTCTTCTCGGCTGAGGGAGCTCCAGGCTCGTGACAGGGGACACCGGGGTGTCACCTCCACACAAGAGCAAGGACAGCAACTTTCTCCCACGTCCCAGGTGGAGGGAGGCTGAGGTTCTCCACCTGCATCCAGGTGAGTGAGGAGCGGCTGCGAGATGGGATTATCCCGAGAACTACTGATGTCCCCCCCCCAGGCTTTGCTGGGACCAGTTCCACCTCCTGTAGCAGGTCCAAGCCCTTCTCAGCTCTTCTCAGGAAGACCTCAAGCCAGTTCCCTGCTGTGCCTGAGGACACCAGCCTGTGAGAAGGTCCGTTCCTGGGGTGCAGAGAACGCCTCGACATTCTCCTCCAGCTTTCGGAGGCTCAGGAGCACCCCACATACGTCCCCAAGGAAGTGACTAAGCTGGGCCCCACCGAGCTGGCCCTGCAGCTCACGCTGGGCTCTGCCCACCAGCCCTCGGCCCTGCCCGAAGCCTCTTTGTTCCTTGTTCTGGTCTCATTGACCTACATCACCCCCTTTTTTTGTCTGGCTTCGAGAACACTGCTAATCAAGCTAATACAGCATCGATTATATTACTGACGCGTTGACTACGTACGTCATCGACAGAAAATCAAGCGAATACCGTAGAGATGACACTACCAACGAGGGTAACAACACTTTGATTCTCCGGGGCTTCGTTATTACGGCACCATCGGCTTCAATTTATCAGACCTTCTTGAGTTTCCGAGTCCCTCTCTCCTTTTCCAACATCGTGCTTTGTAAATCCAGCACGGCCTGCGTTTCAGCCTACGGGGTTGGATTTAGACCCCCAGAATGCAACAAAACAAACCCAGCAAGCACACTGTGATCGTTAAACACAGCCACTAGACCCACAACAACAACAAAACCCACCCAAAAAACCCCCATAAAAATAAAGCTTGGGTGACAGCGGCAAGTCCGACTACGTGGGGTGACCCTTTTACAATGTGTGTGTCTCGGTGCCCTTCATCGCCGGCCGATGGCCAAAGGACTCTCATTAAGTCTGATTCATCAGGGGTGACTCTTCCAGAAGGTTCAGGGAGATGGATCAAAATTTACCAGGTGCAGTCGGGAAGGGCGATCCGTAGGGACTCTGCACTGGATGCACTGGGAGAGTCAACCAAAAGCGCTGGCTTTGAGGGGCCTGCGGAGCCTGTGCTCCTTGTTGTACGCACTGTGCTCCCCTCGGTGTCAGCTGGGTCACCCCATAAACAGGAATTATTGAAAAAGCACCAAAAGAGTCATTTTTCCTGCTTACAGGCAGCCACTCAACTCAGATCAGAGTTGTCCCTTCAAGTTGCTGCGGCGAGAGCTGCCCTTCTATGAAAGGCCAAGCAGGGACAAGGTGCTGTGGCAGGTCTTTTTCCCCCTTTTCCTACATCTACACATGTAAACAGACCCCAGGTACAGCAACAGCGCGGGCAGGAAATAGCCCGGGTTCTAGAAATCCCCCTGTGAGCAAGAGGGGTGACAGCGGCGGCTCCCGGGACACCAGCAAAGGGGGAACTCGTTTGTCACCAAACAAGCAGGGCCCTCGCTCAGCGCCGGCCTCACGCAGCCACCAGCCCCCGATGAAGGGATCAAGGAGCTCGTCATTATCCAGGGCACGACTCGGCTGCGGGAGGATGAATTCATTCCAGGGACCAGTTCAAATGGAAGGGGAAAACCTTGACCTACGCAGGTTGATTTTGTAGCTGCAGTTTATGTTTTTTCCTCCAATTCTCACCAAATTTAATATTACTATATGTTTTTTTTTTGCTAACCAGGATATATCATAACTGAGCACATCCAGGATTTGTGGATTATCGTTTTCCTGCCAGGAAACAGTAAGTGACAGCTCGAGTTGAAGTTTTTTCCTCTCTGTCTGTCCCAGGGTGAGCAGAAGGTGAAAATGGGGAGGGAGGCAGCTCCCTGTCACCCAGAGAAACCCCCTCTCTCAGAGCTGCAGAGCTCCGGGGCTGTCAGCTACCGGACTGGGACCAGCACAAGCCACCCTGGTTTATCAAGGCCTTGGGAACTTGAGCTCCTGAGGCTTCTGTCAGTGGGAAGGACACAGCTCTGGGCGATCCTTCTCCCGAGTGGAAGTCAGCAAATCTCTGCTACAGGGAGCTGTGATGCTCGTGCCCCCACGAATGCTCTTCCATCACTAAATAGAGGCTGAAGAGGAAAAAAACCCCTCCCTTTTAGACAGCAAACCACCACAAACCAGTATCACTGGGGCTGGGGCCCAGGTCAGGGCAAGCAGCACAACACCAGTCTGTTGTGTTGAATCTGCACTTCCCTACTCTACACAGAAAACAAGCGAGTTCTGGGGGACACAGGGACAGGAGCCCGGTGCCAGCAGACACTCAAGCCAACGAGTCGCCAGCCTCGGCCCCCGCGGGCAGGATCCCGAGGGACACGAGGGGACCCTCACACCGTGTCACAACCGACCTGGCAGAGCAGGGGGTTCACAAGGACCGTCAGCTCAGTACGTCTGAAAAATAAGTTTTATTTTTTAACCAGTGGTATCGTGACATCTTATCTGGCAGAACCAATTACAGCAAAATTCAGGGGGAGAAACAAAATAGCAGATTTCCTTCTTTAAACGCATCTTCCCATCGAGGACGGGGGGGGGGAGGGGTTGGCCTGGCAGAGCGACACCCAGGGGAGTGTGTGCCCCGTGCACCCCACAGAGCCTGGGCTCCCAAAATGTCATGTCCCCCCCCCTCACACACACACGCACAGACACACACACAGACACACAACATCTATATTTTTAAAAAAATCTTTAGCAGTATTTCCGCCTGAAATCACACTGTAGCATCTACACATAAAATGGCTGATAAAAATAATCTTGCTGTAGGTTTACAATAGTTATTTATCTACATTTTTTCATCTCAACACCCCGACGGCGGGTCCAGCGGGGAAGGGAGGGTTCCTCTCTTGATTTTGTCGGTTTGGAGAGAGTTTTACCCCAAAGTGCAGAGTAACCGCTCTCTGCGTCTCCCCCCAGGACCTTTAGGGAAGTGTTTGACCTGAAGAGTTCGCTGGGAAGAATCAATGGCTTCGTCATCCGCGTCCCATCCCCTCGTGCTGCCTCTTCAAAAACCCACTGGGACCAGTTCCTCCCCGTCCCCGTCCACAACAAGGATTGAAAATACTGCAACAGCCTTTCTCCTCACGTACAGGTCCACGACAAATGTCTAAAAACGCCTCCTCCACAAATAAAACGGGGCCCCTGAGCTCCCCAGTTNTAAAAAAAAAAAAGTCTTCTTTTCAGGAAATAACTTAAGTTCTGGCACAAGACGCCAGAATTTTCTCTTTGAAGCACAACTACCCTCCGTCCCGAGCTCTCTCTCCTCCTCTCAAACCACAACACAAAGAAAAAGGTGCATGTTTCTGCGCCGTGTACTTGTCCCTCCCCCTCAGCA
>VXBJ01001695.1:40989-53451 GCA_013400055.1 Nycticryphes semicollaris | reverse complement strand
CCCCTTCGTGTTCAAACAACCTCCCCTTTTCCCGTCTCCTCAGGCAGAGGCCAACCTGGTAAAAAACAGCCAAGCAGCTCTTAGCTGAGAGGGGGTGGGGGGGAAAAAACCCCCCCAAACCTCTAGTAAATGTTAGTTTNCAAAGCCTCCGGGACGGCGGGGATTTCACCTCTTTCACCACGAGCTGCAGCACGAGGGGAAAAGGACGCTGGGATTTCACGGCGCTGGCTGAGGGACCCACTAAAAAGAGCTCCCCCCGAAGGATGGAACCGCCCCAGCGCTGTCCCTAAAAAATAACGAGGAAAAAACCAAATCAAGCAGCTCTACATGCACAGACAGCTACGACATGCAAACACACCCCCCCCCACCCCACCCCCCCAGCTTTTTAAGGGAACAAAATACACAAAAGTCTGGTTGGCAAGAATCTTCTCCAGCCCCTGTCTCCTGGGAAGCCTCGAGGAGAGGAAGGGACGAGGGAAAACCAGAGGAATAACCCTGATGCAGTGATTTCCCGGCCGTCTGGGAGCCTTTCACCCTGAAAACCAGCGGGGTCAGAGATTTCCACACTCCAGACTTCCTTTCCCCTCTTCTCCCCATTCAATTTAAGGCACAAACATATTTACAGTTTCCAACAAAAACTTTTTCTTGTTTCCAAAAAAATCAGACAGGAGAAGGCCTGTAACATTCTGCTGGACCAGGAGGATCTGGACGTAAATCAACCACCCGGCATCAAAAGAGCACATCCCCCAGGCCCGAGGAAACCAGAGGCCTAATAAACCAACTTCCATCGTTTTGAGGTTGCTTAATTGTAGAAGAATTGACAAACGGCAATGATTGTAACCAAAATTTGAACCGCCAGCTTCCCCACCTCGCCCCAGCAGCGCAAACTGGTCGAGCACAGTTCCTCTGGAAGGACCAAAGAGAAGTCAGAGCTTCAGAGGCGTCCCCAGGCCGTACACACAACACAAGAGCATGCAGCATGTTTACATCGACTCAGCTTCCTTCCCTTCCCTCCCCAACCTCCCCCCACCCCCAAGTTAACACACACACACACACACACACACACACACACACAAAACCCCTCCACCAAGGAGAATATTGTTGTGACGAGGCACTTGGACGATAATCGGAGAGTCCCCGAGAAAAGGCCTTCCCCTCACAGTGACGTGGGACGAACAGGAGAGCGCCCTTCCTCAGGACTCCATCTCCTCTTGGTCGAGCGGCGGCGGCACAAAGCTGATCACTTCCTCGTAAGTCAGGCCTGAGGGAAAAAGCGGGACAGGAACTTCACAGCCAGCACTAAAGACACCCCTCACGCAAGAAAACCCACAACCATCTTAAAGGTTCTACCATGATTGTAAACAAAGCCCATCGTTTAATTAAGAAGAAAAAGGAAAGAAGAGTTACATCATTCTCAGAGACTCACACACACAACAAAAGGCACGTCCAGAGCGGTGAGGAGATGGAAGTTTGACAACAAAGATATGAGCAACTGTCACCTGCACATCTGTATGCTGGTGGCAATAATTAGTTACCAGGACTGTGGTAACGATGTGCACAGCACCTGATAGATTCACTCAGTGTAAGGACCTCACAACAAAGAGGGTGACCACATTTTTATCCTAGAATCATAAAATAAGATGGGTTGGAAGGGACCTTAAAGCCTGGGCAGGGACACCTCCCACCACACCAGGTGGCTCCAAGCCCCCTCCAACCTGCCCTTCAACCCCTCCAGGGATGGGGCAGCCACAGCTTCTCGGGGCAACCTGGGCCAGGCTCTCACCATCCTCACACCAAACAACTTCTTCCCCAAATTTAAGTTAAATCTTCCTTCTTTTACCTTAAAACCCTTCCCCTGCTCACCAAGAGTCCCTCCCCAGCTTTCCTGGAGCCCCTGGAGGGACTGGAAGGGGCTCCAAGGTCTCCCTGGAGCCTTTTCTTCTCCAGGCTGAACCCCCCAACTCTCAGCCTGTCCTCCCAGCAGAGGGACTCCAGTCCTCCCAGCATCTCGTGGCCTCCTCTGGCCCCACTCCAACAGCTCCGTGACCTTCCTCTGCTGAGCAAGTTGCTTTTGTGCCTCTAATTACCACAGTTAATTGAACCACAGCTGATGGAACGGAGCACAAGGGAAGCAGGTGGGTGCACTCCCTCCCGTCCCCCCAACTCACTTTTCCATTCTTCGATCTCAAGTTCTCTGCTTTCAAAAGACTGGTCGTAGGGGTCTGCCACTGGTTCATCGTCTGGGTCATGATACTGCGCGAAGTAGGCGTGAGCCAAGGCTTCTGCTGCAGTGATTCGTTTGTCTGTGTCCAGTACCAACATCTTCTCTAGCAAGTCCACAGCTGCCAAAGCACCAGGACAGAAAAGAAAGGATTTGAGAGAGATGTGTGTGACACCTTGCTCCGAAGCACAAGCCTGTAAAAGCCCAACGTGTGAGGAAGCTGAAGTTTCTCAGGACCCACCCCGTCACCCACAATCTCTTCCTCTCACACCCTCAGCCCACACGTCCTTCGGCAGCGGCACAGAGCCCTGTCCTCAGCTGCTGCTGGTGTCACAGCAGCACTTTGGGAGAGCGTGGCTGTCCCCGGACGCGCCGGCACCGGCTTCAGGAAGAGCGAAACATAGAGAATGTGATCCTTACCCAGGGGATTGGCACCAATAAACACATTTTCAAAGTTCATTTTCGGCATGTAAGACAAAGACTGAATGTAGTTTCTTGCCTGTGGAAATAAACACTCCGTTGAAGTATAATACAATCCAGCCACCGAGACATTTCAAACATCTTGAAGCACCACTTATTATGGTCTGTCTCCTCACTTTGCTTTCTCTTTACTTATTCTGCTTCTTCCCAAGCCCATCAGCGTTATCCCTTCCCAACTAAAGGCCTCTCGAGACAGCAGAGGAAGAGCTGACATTCTGTGTGGTTCATGCAAGACCGAGAAGCAGAGAGGGTGCTGCAAGAGCCGAGGGCCCCCGGAGCCGGGAAGGCCGCGAGCAGCACGGTGGCTGTGGGTGAACCCCACACCAGGACACAGAACGTAATACAGACTCACATCCAGGCTCTCCTGGAGTCTCAGAAACCTCTCTGAGCCTCAGAAGTTTGTGGTTGAACACGCACTGTCCGAAAATTTAGTACAAAATAAAAAACCAAAAACCAAACCAACAAAAACCAAACCAACCAACCAACAAAAACCAAAGGTGGTTAATTGCCCACCCCATGCCACATGCGAGCGTCTCTCATTTCTAGAAGCAGCCAAGACCTGCCCTGGAGACCCCCCCTCATCTGCTCGGGTCTCACCTCGTGGCTGGGCATCCTGTTAATGAGATACGCAGGGGGTGTTCCCGTCAGACGCATGATCTGCTGAAGCTGGTTAATATCTTAAAGTGCCTCGTCAAGGGCTTTGTTAAAAACAGTGCAAAAACCATTTTAAACAGAAAACAGCTGCATACAAAGCATCTCTTCTGCAAACCACAAGGCAAAAGCCCTACAGGCAGGGTCTCCACTAATATTTTGGGGTTGGTTTTGTGTTTTTTTTTTCCAAATATTTGGGAAAAGTTTAGCAATTTCACTAGTGAAAGCTTCAACCGATGGAGAATTCACTGCTCCGTGGGTCACAGTGTCAGTACAGGGAGGCTTTCTGCCCGCCACAAGCAGCGTTACAATCCAAGACAGTTGCATCCACCGTTTCCCCACACTTTTAAGCCACCAAAATAAACGTTTCCTTTGGCCAAAGCTACTCCTCAACAATTTTCTTTACACACAGCCTCAGGAAAAATGGAACAAAAAATTCAAATAGAAACAAAAATTGTATCTTTTTTTTGTCCCCCCCTCGCTGCATAGAAAGTATTGAAGCTCCTTGTGGTGCAAAGTGAAACGGGCTCACAACTGACACCTCCTTCCAAACAGCTTTGAATGCACTTGGATCCGTGGGCGAGGTGACAGGAGGCAATAAATGCAAAATTAGCAAAACATTAGCATTGCATAAGAGAGAGTTACAGCTCGTGTCAGTGAACAGAGAAAGGAAGAGCAAGGAAAGGAACGCAGCAGAAACCCACAATTCCTTCGTGACACACTGAAGGTCCTCAAACACTTAATAGTTTTGCTACCCCCACGCTTTACTGCATTTTTTTTTAAGCAGACTCTTCATTAGGACCTGGCTAAGAGCAATTTTCCTTGTTATTGTGCAATGTTAAAAGTAATAATAATTAAAAAAAAAAAACCCCAAAAAGACCCACTTCAATCTCAGATCCGCAAACTAATCTTTCCCTGGACCTAGTCAAACCTCTAAGCTTCTCTCTCACGCTAATCCCCTGGACTTCAAATAGCAGCCTGCCCTGAAGGTCAGCCCTTATCCCCTTCTAACCGTCCCACGGGTAAAACATCCCGGGGCTTTTGAAACCGGTGTGATATTCAGCGCGGTGAGCGACTGCCTCCCACCACAGCCCGCCTCTACCTTCATCGAACGGAATGCAAGGCTAAGCTCACTCCTCCCGGTTACCGTCACCGGTACGAGAAACAGAACATTTAAGCTGCGGCACAAAATAATCTTCTCCTCCCCTCTGCACCAGGCTGACCCTCTGTCACACACCAGAGACAGCAGAGGGACCCCCTCCAGTCGCTGGCAGCCACCTCACTCCGCGTTAATTTGTGAGATGCCGTAAAGAGTTACGGATTCTCGCTCTACGGATTCTCTCATCTAACACTTCACCTTCAGGAAGGGGTAAAAACCAAAATCACCGTCTTTGTGAAAGGTTCACCGTTCAAGATTAGAGCAATATGGCTGAAAATCGAGGTCAGCCTTTAAAAAGGAGGCTGCAAAAAGCTTCTTGCTGTTACCTCGATGAAAGGGCCCCCAACAGCAACCCCCGTTAAATACAGAGCATGGTTAGTTTTCTGTTCTCAGCAGAATATATACTGTGTGCCCTGGAAACAGCCGCCGCATAAAAGCATCTATAAGGTTGGATTTGATGCTGTAAACCCAAAAAGTAGTGTTTTCAGAAATTAATCATGCTACAGAGGGGACTGTGTGTGTTTAGAGAACACACTGGCTCCTCTTAAGAAAGGCCCCCAGGGCAGGCAAAGTGGAGAAATCATAACAGAGACGAGCCTCAAGGTCTCAGCTGTGAAAAACCCTTCCCCGGCAGCATCTGCTCACACGATATTATCACAAAGTATAAACCCACAAACTGAAAGGAAAGTCACGAAGCGGTAAAATGAGAATATGGAAAGAAAGAAGAAAACCATCCCACAGGCAGAGGTAAGAGGAATAAAGATCAGGTACACACAGCGTTAAGAACTCAAAGCCATCCAAGAGCGCAGAATGACAGAGGAATTAAAAGAAGAGGAAATAAATCCCAACACAGACTCTACAGAGACTACAGGAGGGCAAGACACAAACTGGGGACTTCCGAAAGGGCAGGTATTACAATCAAAGTGTGAACTCACAGACTCTGAAGAGATTTTCTTCAAAAGCTCAGGCCCTGGGGTTCCAACGAGTCTCAAAATGAGCTTCAACTGATCAATATCTAATGATGGACCATAAAGGAAAATGCTGGGACAAAGCAAAATGAGAAGCGCAACACATCAGCCTGTTAAATGTCGAACGTTTCAACCCCTGCCAAGGCCTTGGCTGAAAAGCTGTTTTAAGCAAACCCTGTTCATTCCTCTCGTTCAGGATTGAACGTAACCACAGCTCCGCATCAGACTGAACGACTCTGTCCGTGATACACACCCCATGCACCCCACCCTTAGTTACGGAGGAGCAGAAGCCAAAGCTTTGCCCCCTTCCCCCCGGGTCCGGCAAAGGAGGAGCTCCCACCTCACCCCAGGCGGTGCCGTTAGCAGGACCAGGCTGCGTTAGTGAGAGAGGAAGCAAAGCAGAAGGCTGAAAAGTGTAGGCACTAATATTTAGGAGAAAAAAAAAAAGAATAATACTACTAATAATCAAGGCCTTTTGTGAATAGCTTCTGAGGTAATTGAGCCACTCTGAAATACTCAGGAAAAAAGAAAAGGACTGGACCCTGCTCGCAACCTACAGCATCCCTCTGGAGGGATGTGGGACACCCTTCCCGGGCCTGGAGCAAGGGGTGCTCAGGGTCCTTGTCCCTCCCAACTCCGGGGACCCACCTCAGCCCCCTCAGCCCAGCAGGGGAGAACAAACACCGGCTCAGGATTAAAATCTCTACGTAGAAAGCTCTCAGGACACAAAGTCATAGATGAAAAGAATGTTTTGGCCTCTCCAGAGCTTCCACCACCTACCCATCTGGGCTGGGTCCTTAACAAGACAGAAAAATTAAATATTTGGTATAATTGATAAAACATACACCCAAGGGAGAAAAAAAAAATATCCAATTAAGACACAGCTTTATGTCTAAAGCTCAGGACAGTAGGGATACATGAGGTAGCTTTTTTTAAAACCACTTAGAGAACAATCTCCCTTCTTAGAAGGTTCTTCTTCTTAAGATTCTTCTTCTTGCAATTATCCTCCGTTCTGCCCTTCAAAACCTCCAGGTGCTTTCAGACTCTCTGTAAGCTTTAGATTTGCCCATCAAATCATATCAAACTAGTTACAGGCTTTCCTTTCAGTAGGCAATGCTTTTTCTGGGATTGATGCCTTCCGATGTTTTAAGACACAGTTACAACTCCTTGATAGAAAATTTTTTCATTCAATTACTGCAAGTACTTCAAATATTGTCTTTTTTTTAAAAAAAAAAGAAAATAAAAAAGGCTCAGAGTTCCCCTAATACTGACAAACTGTACAGGAAGGAAATCCCCATAACTTTGCTAAAACCCTTTATCTTTTAATGTAAATTCTGGTCCAAAGCTTTCCATATGAAATGAATTAAAAGCCCTAGAAATAGGACTTTGTCAGAAGAGCTGAACTAATTTCTCACTCCTCAAGTCGCTTGGCCAACTCCCACCTACGAAACGCTCCAAAATTCACAGCAAATCCAATGTGTCCACTCGGATCTAACTCAGCTCTCAACGGCCAAGTCTTCATTGGCAAAGTTTGAAACGAAATGAAAGGGTTAGCTCCCAGTGCAGGGGAATTAGCAGAGGGTGCCAGACTAACCACAGCTACCTCACTTCAATCGGCGTTTGAAACAGCCCTTACCCCTTTCACTCCCTTCTTGGGTGAATTTCACCTGCTCACACACCTCAGGAGTCACGTGCCGTACCTCAGCTTAAACATTTCAATTCTTTTAAAGGCATTTAAAAATAAAAATAAATAGAAATAAATAATCACGAGCACCGGGTGTGCCAACAGTATCACTGCCCAGTTTGCTGACAGCTCTTTTCCCAGGGGAAAAAGAAATAATCAGTATTGGAAGACACTCGCGTAACACGCTTCAGCGACTTGTCAGAGAAGCGAGAGAGAACACAGGGGGTGTAACTGGCACCCTCACGGGCACCCCAAAACCCAGTCTCTGCTTCTAGTTTCAGTTTGCCGTCTGTAACCCGTGGAATTGCAGAGCTCATGCTGCTACAGGACCTTGCACCTCCCAGCAAAAGTGATCAAAGACGGGAAAAACACTTCATAAATACAAAGCGAAAGAAAACCAAAGCCACATGTGCATGGAGAAGGGAAGCAGAGCATGCAAAGCCCCAGTGCCATCCTCCCCAAGGTACCACCCCCCCAACGACTGATGGGTCTCAGGGACCCTGAAATTCAGACAATAACCTGCCCCCACCCTCAGAAGCAGCATCACTAGAGCTCATCCAGGCAAAGCAAAGTTCAGGCAATGTTTTAGCTGCCACCGCAAGCAAGAACAAGATCAATCAGAAGAATATGCAGTTTCAGACTGGTTAGTTATCATGGAAGTCTCACACTACTGAATTAAAAAACAGTAACAAAAATACTCTTTGAAGTTTAAAGTTTAAGTCACCTTCAAACATCGAGAAAAAGAAAGGTGGTTGAACTAGCACAAACCATTTGAGATGTTCTTATTCGTACTCGAGATCATTTTATGCAAGTCAAAGTGTCAAACTGAAGTCAACTTTCCTACTGGTTGGTATGAAACAGTCACATTACAAAAGCTGTAAGAAAACATTAAGAACACACAGTAAAAGCCCAAAGGACTCAGATTTTCATGACCTCAACTGGTTTAATCTCCCAATCGTCTTTCCCAAAATCTCACTCCCCTTTCTCCATGTCCTGGCAGAGGTTTCACCAATATTAGAAACCCATCTTTTATCAAATATTTCCACCCATAAAGCATAGAATCACTGAATGGTTTGGGTTTGAAGGAACTTTAAAGGCCAATTAGTCCAAAGCCTGCCTTGAGCAGGGACATTTCCAACCAGATGAGGCCGCTCAGAGCCTGAGTTATTACATCAGCAACGATTCAATGTGCTTATATTCAGTTTTAAGTTAGAAATCTTGGAGTGACTGTAAATGTCACACCATTTCTGCTAAATCCTTGGTGAAAGGGACCAGTATTTCAAACCCAAGGAGGAGGATGATCGCCCCAAGATGGCATTACCTATTCTGTCACTATCTATTTCTTTCCTTTTGGAAACATGAAGCTTTAGAGCTGAGAAAATTAAATGTCTTCAAAGCAAAAAGTAAGAAGAACGTCAGGTTTTCAGTTGTTGGGAGCAGTTTCCAGCTTCCTGAACACACAGAACACGCACTTGCTTCCAGCTGCAGAGTGAACTCCCTGGAAGTGGAGGGGATTTAGGTATACCATAGCCTTGGCTACTAGAACTGTGGGAAATCTACCTTGACTTAAGGAGGTTAATTTTCATTGCAAAGTCAGTAAGTCAGCAATTGCACACAGACTCTGCAGGAGGAACACGGGTCTCAGCAAACCTGCGGGTACAAAGATTAATTATTGAGTCCAGAAGTACCCAACAGGACCTGCAGCTGGAAAAGTCCTAAAACTTTCTCCCAAAATCATGAATAAGTAAAGATTTCAAAGAGCTTCCCAAGCCAGGAAGACACTAGAAGCCCTGGTTGCCTTCTGCTCGCTGTCTCTAGGTATCAGCCAACTGGAGGGAAAGCTGAGGGCTCAGAGCCTTTCTCAATTCGTGAGTCAGCGCAAAAGGCACAAACAAGATACACAACCACAAACCCTGCTCTCCTCGAGTTCTGACCTCCTGAGCAAACAGCACAGACCTTACTCCAAGGGGGGGAAACCACACACAAACTGCAGCAACTACAGCACTACAATGTTTTATCTACGATGGGGAAGGCTTGGGCCTTATTCTTCTTAAAATCTAACCAATTCAGAGCAGAAAAGGCGTTTAATCCAAAAGCATTACTACCTTTTGCAAAAGAAAATAGGCATCTAAGGTAAAGAATCACAAGTAGCTGCTGGGAGATATGAATTAGTAAAGATTAGTAAAGTATCTTAGTATGACACAGCAAACAATGGAGATCCTAAAAGTAAACATCATTTTGCACTGAGGATATTATTGGCTGTAATTCACAGCTAAGAAGGCAGTTGGAGGGAAAAAAACCCCCAACTTTGCAGGCTTGAAATGTAACTGTTTTGTTCAGTTCTTAAAAGAACACATCGTGAAGCGTTTCTAAACATATCCTACTGCAAATCCTACTGGGAATTACTTTATCTGCAAGTAGCAAGATTTTGAAAACCTGAAGCGCTACTAGGGTTAACCAGTGGCAGCAGCTTCAAGACTTGTGCATTCTTTGAATCAGGAATTTTTGATTTCTCATTTTATTTATTTCCATCGAGGAAAAAATCTGCCCGGACCAAATTCTAGAAACATGGCAACTCTTCTTCTACCTTCTAAGCCACTCTCATGTTAGTCCTGCTTCTGTCCCTGACAACAGAAAAATACAGCAGAGATGACTAAACAGGAAAGTAGAGCAAGTTCAACAAATTTGGAGAGAGATTATGAGATAGAGAGAGGAGAAAGAGAGAAAAAAGGGTAAAGTTAAAGCACCTTGAAAAGGGAGATGGAGCTGTGTCAAAACTGGAATCAAAGCCTTTTCCCGTCCCAAGGTGTTTCAGAATCTAGATGCTTTCCAGGAGTAATGTGGGGCACAGAAGGCCAACACTTCCAACTCCAGTTCTCCTTTAATCAAGTGCTAGCATACTTAAATTAACAGATTTCATTACTAATAAATTAATAGAAGCTATTAAAATAAACAGTGGTTGAAAGAACAAATGTTGGTAAGAGGTGGGCAATGCAATCTTCTCTGGCAAGTAAAATCCAATTTCTAGGCACTGAAAAATCTTGCCAGTAGTAAATTATTTGGGTGCGTCTGGACAAGAGTTGTCTGTAACTGACAAGGGCCCAGCTCACTCGTGTGTCCAGTTTTGGGACCCTGACCACAAAAAAAAGCCATTGAGGGGCTGGAGTGCATCCAGAGAAGGGCAAATGGAGCTGGTGAGGGGTCTGGAGAATGAGCCTTATGAGGAGAGGCTGAAGGAGCTGGGGGTGTTCAGCCTGGAGAAAAGGAGGCTGAGGGGAGACCTTCTGGCTCTCTCCAACTCCCTGAAAGAAGGGGGTAGCCAGGGGGGGTCGGTCTCTTCTCCCAAGTCACAGGCCATGGGACAAGAGGAAACGGCCTCAAGTTGCCCCAGGGGAGGGTCAGGTTGGAGATTGGGAACAATTTTGACATGGAAAGTGTTGTGAAGCCTTGGAATGGGCTGCCCAGGGAAGGGGTTGAGGCTCCATCCCTGGAGGGGTTTCAAATCCGGGTTGACACAGTGCTGAGAGACATGGGTTAGGGATGGGTTTGATCAGAGTCAGGGTGATGGTTGGACTCGATGATCTTAAAGGTCCCTCCCAACATGGAGAATTCTCATTCTATGATTCTAACAATTTGCATCAAGTCTCAGCTCTTGTTTCCTCCTCATAACCACCCAAATTTGCCAAAGTGTCCCACATCCAGCCTACTTTTGGGCAGCAGAAAGTTATTTTGTAAAGATGTTATTGAAGCTTGATTTTTCCCATCAACACAAGCATACAAAAAGAAGGCAGCTCACGATCTGGTTACGCTCAAGCATGGAAGCAAAACCCAAACACTTCAGAGCAATTTGGAGTCCAATCCTTGGTGCTACCGAATCTGCAAAGCCCCCGTTTGCCCAGCACAGCACCGGGATGCAGAAGAGAGACCAGAAGGGACGCTCCACATTTGCTAGAAACCTGTGGCGCAAGAGGATGCCCAGCAGCCAGCCTACTCCATGCAATTATTCTCTATGAACCCAAAGAGCAATGAATTTAAATATACTTAAAGGAAAGTAACTCGAGAGGAATTCTATCGTGATGCTACTGAAGAGGAAGAGATTTGCCTTCGCCACGTTGTGATTGTTTCACGTGCAGCCAAAATCAAGAACTCACCTCATCACACTGTGAGTAGAAGCCATTCATTTAAAAACAAACAAAACAACCCCCACAACCAAACAAACCCACAACTTCTTTTCTTGTGAAAGTGAAGATCTCTAACTTCCATTTCAGAAAAAAAAAAAATAGGATAGTATTACTTTTAAAGGATACGGTCTGTACCAGGGAACAACGTTCTTCCAGTCAACAGTTCAGCCATAATGCATCCCACTGACCAAATATCAACTGAACAAAATAAAATAAAACACAAAACAACGTAATGCAGAAAAATAAAGTCTCCAGAGAATCACTCGATCCAAAAGTACAAACAACTTTATCCTTAAGCAGCTCTATAGCGTTGAAACAACCTGAGCTACACGGCAAGGTGATACTGCTCGAGAACTGCCTCAAACTAAGACTTGTCCAAATAACAGAATTCTAGATCAGGGAAGTTTTTCTTCCAGGGGGTAATGAACAGCAAAGAGCTGGGAGGAACCTACACAATCAAAGAGGAACAAACCTGTTCAAGACAGCTCTGAGGGATGAATTTGCAGATGGCCTTAGAGAAACTCTACCCAAGCACCAACTCCTATCCTACAGATACAAGTCCATGTACATGCAAGAGGGAAAGAGAAAGGAAGAAACAGCGGCGAGGTATGAAATCAGAGCAGCACACGATTGTCTTTGATCCACACACTCTCCTGTACAAGAGCTACTCTCAGGGTTTGCTTTTCTTCTCTGTGCCTGATCTGGAAGGACTTGTAGGGACTCAGGGTGTGTTGCTGAGAAGATACTGGAAACCATGTGAAGAAGTGGCTGAGATGAGAGGAAAGGGAGGTTTATAGACTTTTTAGCATTTCTTCACACCGTAACTTGACATTTTTCAGCATATTCCCAGCAGCTTCCTAGAAACACACCTTCTCCTTGTCCATTCCATTCACTTACTGTAAAACCCACTGCACCAGGAAAAAATAAGGGGTAAGCACTGACAATGTTTTGCTGATTGCAATTTCAAAGGTTCAAATGTGAAGCTGTCTTGTGAATGCTACCACAACGATTCTTAATTTACATCTGGTAGACTGTGTTTTAAATACTAAGCTATGCCTGCCTTCCTTTTAATCACTCTTACTCAAGTCTAATTAGGGAAAGGAGCACATACAAAGGAG
>VXBJ01001695.1:28237-40921 GCA_013400055.1 Nycticryphes semicollaris | reverse complement strand
GTGTAAAATAAACACGTTACCTGTCTGGTTGTAATGCATCCAGTTCAGCATGATCTCAGGAGCCCTGTACCACCGAGTGGCCACGTACCCGGTCATCTCATCATCCGTGTGTCGGGCCAAGCCAAAATCCAGGATCTACAGAAGACAAGAGAGATCCACCAGCTCCCGCAGCGGAACAATGCAAACCAGTTAGAGCAAATAACCAGGCAGTTATTGGACTGGGTGGAGGAGAAGTGGTGCAAATGCAAAAGCAGGTTATGAAACTGAATTTCACAAGCTGTTAAAAGACTCTAGCCTAGAACAGCGTAGGACTCACCAAGCAGAATTAGGTCTGGGGATCTTCCCTCCAAAACAACTAAACCCAAATTCAAGCTGTTAACTCTTCACTTTCAAGATGATTCATTAAAAAACACATGAACAGATACAGGAAAATCATCCCTATAGCCCTTTACAGCTGGGAAGGACACTATTACTTCAGGCCACTAAAGGGTTTCCATAAAGAATGATTTTCTCTCTTTAAATTTCAAGGCATTCACTCAAATCCCAGTCAAACCAACCAGAGCTTGTGATTACATTACCTTTAGCTCACAGTCTTCATTTACAGCTAGGTTACTTGGTTTTAAATCCTAAAAAAAATAATCACAACAACATCAGCATGAAAAATGGTATATATATTGTTCCACAAGTCTAAAAGGGATAAAAGATGCAAACACAGAGAGCAAATGGAATCTAACTGGCTGTAAATATCACCCCTCTGTACTCAGGAAAATGTTTTTATCCCAGAGTCAGCTTTCTGTGGTCCTCAGAGGTCTCAATCGCACCCTCGGAATCATTGCAACCCCCTCCCAGCCCAGTCACACCGGGACCTTACACACACTCACAAGCAAAAATGCATAAAGGCTTATTGCAACACCAGTGCTGCAGATGTGTACTTAACACACAGAGAATCTATTTCACAAAGATACAAATCAAACATAGGCAGGAACAGGAACTACAGATTTTGACAACCACTTCCCATGTCTAACCTTTTGACTGTTTAATTGAAATAATTCTGGAAAATTTCTGCTTTATAGGAGCTGTAAGATTTTAGGCTACATTTCTTTAAAGACACTGGCTCAGCAGAGGAATCAATCTTAGGATAAATACTCACCCTGTGGATAATGTCAGCTGAATGGATGTACTGTAAGGCAAGATGACAAGCTTTATTTAACAGCCCAAGTGGCCTCCTGTCTCATTCTGTCACCAGACAACGCTGCCTGACCCCATCCCACACGATTCAAATGCTAAAGCGTGTCTGCAGAAGGCACCAACTGTGCGTCTACAGGTTTCAGGTAGGTGGGTGTTTCACTTTGTCTCTCCTTAGCAATGCCCAGGAGCACTGCCACCACGAGGGGGACAACCCAAGGAAACAGAGCTGAAGAACTGGAAGATTCCTAGCAGATTAGAGGGCAGCAGACGTCATAATTTTCCAGACTCTGCCCATAGCAATGATGATACATGCATCTTAAACGATACATAGCTTTACCAATAGAGCTCCCACGAAGTATGAAAGGAAGGAACAATAATAACAGGTCACCCTACGATACGTTAGAGAAGTCACAGAAGCCCCACTAAGTACTCAAACACATCTCTAGGGATACAATCAAGAGCATCCACCTCCCGTCGAAGCACTATCAACGTTCAGGGAGGGCAGGTGCAAGTACCTTCAGTCCCCGAAGGATTTGGTAGATGAGGAACTGCACATGGTCATCGGTGAGTTTCTGGCATTTCACAATATTGTTCAGATCCGCTCCCATAAGGTGTGTCACCAAGTACCTGTGAACAAAAGGAAACACACGGGCTATGGAGCAATCCTTTCAGCAGGATTAGGATAAAAATTCCCTATGAAGCCCCAGCAGCAGAGCTGACTGTCCCAAAGTGTGTGGCTGAAGGAAATTTTAAACACTTTAAGCGACACAGCAGCTTAGTATGGCTATTCCTACACACAAGTGAGCAAGTTTGAAAAGTCCAATAGTTTAGGATGTCCTAGGATGGTAGAATTCAGAATTGTTCGAGAATGACAGCAGGCAAATTAAGGTGGCAGATATTTCTATAGTAATCTTTGAGGTGTGAGGAAGATATAAAAAGATGTTTTGTTGCAGTCTTCAGAGAAGTTACCTACACATCATTGAATTCTTCTAGTGACTTGGCAGGGGTGAACACATCCAACAAACCGATCACCTAGAAAGAAAACGGTGAAGTGAAAAAGCTGTGATTGATCAGTCACAGGACAATACGATACAGTTCCTGAGATCCTTTGGATTGACTCATTCCAGTCAAAGTTCCATTTCCAACTACACCAGTCATTCAGCTGTAGACAAAATAGCATTCACACATCATCAAAAACAAACACTCAATTCTTGTGTAAAGAAAAAATATTAAGGTTAAAAACACCCAGCTGTCTTTTCACACCAGCCAGCCACTCAAAGCCTCAAACAGGTGTAAACACTGGTTTACAGCATCTTATTTCAAAAAACAGCTAAAGCTTGCTCAGGAAATAAATGGATGAGAAAAACAGCAACAACAACAACAACAAAAAAAAACAACCACCAGACAAAACTGTTTGCTTCCTGCTCAGTTCTTGGGTACATCATTGCCTACATACTACAACCAGAATTGTTTCATTGGTACTGAGTAATGGCTAGAGAAAAAAAATAATTAAGGATCTGTAATGCAAGCAATGGATAATAATGACTACACCAGAAAATAAGCCAGGAAAACAGCACAACGCACCGAGGACCCAATATACACAAACAGTTTCACACCATCACTTGTATTTTCTGCCCAAAAAGCAGAAATTGAATCCATCTGGTCAATAAAGACTGTTCTAATTTTCTCCGCAATGTCCTTTTAAACGATATTTCCCTTCTCTTAGAACAAATAACTTTTTATGAATGTAAGAGATAAAGGAACGGGTTCTCTTCATCCACCTCCAAAAAAAATCACTCCTTGTTTTTTAACTCGGCATCTCTCTCACCTGGGACACACAAGCATCGTGCACGTCTCAGCAGTGGTTCAGGTGAGTGTGTGAAACCCTGAGCTGGATTCCAGCCTCCCCCTTGGCACCATCCTTTCTACTTTTCTATCCCATTGCTTACACTTATCAGGGATAAGTTGAGTTCTCTCTCAGCAGATAATTAAAGCCAAAAATCTTTGGGGAAGCTAGATTGTTTTTTGGAAAAGAGAGCAAGCGGGTAGGAAATAGAAGCGTCTGTCTAATCTCTGTTATACAATACAGACTGTGTTTTATTGAGGAAACTGGGGGGAGAGAGAACACTTTCCTGTCTCTCGATACACATCGCAGCAATGTCATTTCTAGGCAGACATCATCTTCAAACCCTAACATCCACATCCATCCCGCATAATAGTTCTCATGCTTCCCGTTTCTTTCTCCAGTGGATTCTTTCCTATCCGTTTTTACAGACACACACACCCACCCCCCAGCATTATCCACGCAGTTTTAGTGGGGAAAAACAAAACCTGACTTTGCTATCTAGACCTCAGCTTTTTTTCATCTATCATTTTTATCTGCAAAGCATGGTACCAAACTATCTGTACCTTTCATCAGGTTTCACAAACGCTTAAATATAGTTATTGTGCAGCATATGACTGTCTCACTTCTAAGGAAGTGTGAACACAAGTAGATCAGATCCCACCTCCTAACCTTCTCCTTTGCCCTCCCAGTGTTTTAGGATGTGACAGAGCTTATTAATTTCTCCGTATGACAACAATCCCATTTGCTCTCCCATCTGCTCAGTGCTGCGCTTCACACAAGCTAACGAGGTCTCCTGGAACTTGAAAGTCTTAACGCAGACACCCCGGAGTGCTCTGCGGGTCCACTCCTTTGCTCCAGATCATTGTGAACCAGGGTAGATACAGAATATAGAAAACTCATCCCTTCCTCAAGCTCCTAAACCCATGGTACCGCCCAGATGCACCACTGTGTTCTGTGCCACGTGAAACCCGAGCGTTTGACTTTCGAACTGAGATCTGAGTAGCCAAGACACCAGCACCAATAGGGCTGCCTGAACCGGCTCTGAACGTCTCAGCATCCGCAGGAGTTTTAAACCACAACCTAGATAAACTTCCCACAGATGACAGCACAATGAACTGATAATAAATATTTCTCTATATAAACAACTTAACTTCCTTTCATCTCAAGGCTGCATAGGCTCTTTGCAGCACTTATCCAACAATACTCATGAATTCCAGACAGAGAACTGGGGCAGGACTGCACAATCTAGTTTTCATTGCTTAACCTTATTCGTGTGGACAAAATGCACTGATAGGCTGATAATTTTTTTAAATATTTTTTCTTTGCTAACACATATTCAAACCTTTCCTGTTTGGAGAATACCTTGGGTACAAGAAAAAGTCCAGAAAAAATCTCCAGGGGGTGGTTATTAAGCAGGATGAAATATCACCTCTACTGTTGAGACAACGGTGTGGTCCAGGGGCACCGAGGAAGCATTGCTGAGAAAAGTACAAGTTGCAATTACATTCGCCCAACTAAAAACACCAGGAAGGTTTAAGGGATACCTGCTGCTGACTACAGTGGGGAGAAGCCACAACACACAACCACCACTGCCACAAGAAGTCCTGAGCAGCCCTTCCAAGGAGAACCTTCCCTCACAATTAGGCTTGTTTGGCTTTTTGCGCGCGATAAAGGCCCTGGGTTTGCTCAGCCCGTTCCTAAAACGGTCTTTCCCTTCTGCTAAAGTGGAGTTTGAACAAAAGAAATCAAGAACTTTCCTTTCCTCCTGACATTCTGACAGCTCTACAGAGGACAGATGATGACTTTTGGCTCCACAGCATGTAATACTTGCTCCAAACAGCACACAAGAGAAATACAGTGGTGTGTTAATGTCACAGCCACCCAGAACTGGTTAACCTACTGGTTTCTATACCAAATGGGAGGTTAGATCAAAAAACTAGTTCAACATAACATTTGTCACATCCATCCTATTTTGATTCCCTGTTGATGATTTCAGTAGATGGTTTGTATGAAAAGCCAGCTGCTTTCTCCCCCTCCACTGTCACACCCCCCCAGGGCTCTTTTCCTCCCTATTTCACCTACAGGAATCTCGTGAGCATCTACTCCCCTCTCTGCTGACACAGACAAGCCAAAACAAACAAATATGAGAAACCCCCAGAAGACACTAAGAACAAACTTTGAGAATCTCTGTTTCACCATAAATGCTTAACAGAAGAAAACCCACAGCTTACTGCAGCAGGTGAGCAGGAGAATGTAAAGTGACATCACCTGTGTCTTGAATCATCCTTAAGACATCATGAACCTGCTAAGCAGTAATTTCCAGATGATTCTAGGAAATATTAAGACTTTTTAATACACAACTGGTTTTATGGGGGTTTTTGGATTTATCTGTTGGTTGGTTTGGGGTATTTGTTATTAATCTGTATGCTTTTCCACAGCCATAATCCCTGGGACTATGGGAATCTTTGTATTTCTAATAGAAAAATGTACACAACAAGGTTCCTTAAACGCAATCAAGCTGGATCCTCACTGGACAGTCCGACTTCAAACCAGTGTTTCATACCATCTCCTTCCACTTACATTTTCGTGTTTCATGTGCTTCAGTAGCCGTAGCTCTCGGTAGGTCCTTTTGGCGTGGATGATGGACTGAAACGGTCGGGAGAGCTTCTTTACAGCCACACGCAACCCAGTTTTTGTGTCAAAGGCAGAACTACAAGAAAGAATAATCAAATTATCAAAATGAATTATTTATAAGCACCTTCAAATCCACTTAGCAGCTCCAGACACTATCTGCACACTGAGTCACAGCTCTCCATGCATTTGCATTTCTCCATTTCTGCAATGAAAATAGTTTCTAGACGTCCTGGTCCACAACCTGCACCCTCACCCAAGATCCCCACGTATTTACACAACTGCTGGTTTCTACAGAAAACGTTTACCACATGAGTCTTGTTCACTCAATACAGGGAAAAGTTCACACAGTAAAGGGAAAGTTTGTAGGGGAAAAAAAATAAAGGGATGTTTATAGTTTTTCTCTCTAAAAACAAAGTGCTCAAACATAAATATGGCAATAAGATTCTGGAGAGAGGAAAAGGACTTGTAAACATTATCAGTATTCCTAAACATTTTCATACACTTCATCACCAAATGCTACGCTCAAGATCGTATCTTTATGGTTTAAGTCCATACAAAAATCCAAGACCTGTGCCTCAGAAAATCAACTGTGATAGCTGTTAATCACAACTGAAGCTGAAATCAAGCCTCTCTGGTAAATCGCGTCTGATCCTAAACTCCTGTTACACTAAAAGGCATGTGAGTAAGTGATGTTTATCTGTGCAACTTGTCCATTTAGTAGGAACTCACACATAAATAATTTCTTCTTAGAACCCATGAAGACCAACTCCATCCTATTTTGTAACTATATATATAGCTGCTATTTTGTACTTTCAAATAATCTTTTGAAGTAAGTCCTATTACAACCTATTTATTAATAATATTAAGAAGCCAAAAGCTTTTAAACCAAACAATTTAACACCTGAACAACTATGCTAAATTTCTGATATGCTGCATAAAATCTTCCAGAGCTTAGGACTTTAAATGCAGGTATTTAGCTGAAAATTACTCCTCTTGATCTTCTCTTCTTTGATGGTCTTATCTAAACCCGCTCTGGTTTGTCAAAAAGGAAGGAGGAGGAGAAAGAGGATGTGAAATCAAGGTTAAGTTTGATTCAAGATAACAAACAAGGGGAAAGTACGGAATGAAGAAAGTCAGAGAAGGACAATATTTGTTTATTTTCCTACTGCATTTTGATTCAGGGTGAATTCCTGATTCCGTTTAAAAGTGAATATGCACTAGTTCTTGATAAACATCAAGTGAAAAGGAAAGCTGCACGTTTACAAATGTAAAGTGTGAAGCAGCTTAATGAACAGAAAGTTCCAAACCAAATCACAGAAGTGTCCTAGAACAAACCCACGATTGCACATACAACCCTCACCCCTGCCAAAGAAGCTATCTGAAATAAATACAGTTATCATTTGTTTTTAAAGCAACTAACTGGAATTAACTCGCAAAAAACCTCCTTATCTCAAAGTTACTCAGTTTCCAAGGAACTTGCTACACGAGGTTTATGAGAAATAGCGAACAAAATACAAGCTTGTTTCTACGAAGAACGATCCTTCCCCTGGGTCCTGCAGGAGGGTGGCAAAACCTCCTGTGCAGGATGGAAGAGGAGCATCTCCTTCTCTGTAGGGGCACCTGCACACACGCAGCAGAAAGAGCTCGCTCGAAAAGACAGGAAGACACAGCCAGCAGGTCACAGGAGCACCAAACTGTCACAGGCTGAAATTACTCAAGCTACACCAGACTGTCCCAAAGAACTCCCTTTATCAACCACTTCCACACAGGAGTTATCCTTCACACCTCACTCCGTCTGGGCAGACAATCCATTAAGCATTCAGTTTTTAAGCTTCACACACCACTGGAATATCAAAATTTAAGCTGCAACACTTCAGGAAACATAGAATTCCCTTTTTTTGTTTTTTTTAAGCTTCACGTACACCATTTTGCAATATACAAACATACTTAATTCAGGCTGTAATTACATGACAATATTTTAATGATACTCAAGGTGTTTTCTAGGACTTAGAGCAAAAATATGATTAGTCATCATAATTCAACACATGCTGTTGTGAATTAATCATGAATCTTTATCAGCTTTCAGACACTTTGGGTACAAAAGGCAGCAATAACCAGTATCTCTTTCATCCTGAAAAGAAGGGGATCCCCTGCTTATTAACCACCTTCCCACCCAGAGCCACACTTCTCTCCTGGTTTCCACAAGATTCTCTTTAGAGAAGATTTTCAGAGTCATCAGCCACATCATAAACTATTTCAGAGTCTAAAGGAAATTTAATTTCACCTTCCTAGCATCATTTTTTGGGGGGTATGAAGTCCCTGTGCCACTGCAGAACTACAACCTCCAAGGGGAACTGCAATCAGCAGAACTGAGCAACTGTTTCAGCAGCACAAGCCCAGGAAAGCCAATGTTGTATTACTGCACATTTGCAATCTAGAGTTGCTCTTGGAGTCTGAAGAATTCCAAGTTCAGTCACATTTGAGGCCTAAAGATTATTTCCCTACAGATAAAGGGCCTGCTGACTAATTTGCTGCCAGTACAGATAAGTGCTAATGGTTTTCAGGAGTACAGAACGCGGAGCTACAGCACAGCTGTCATGCTGCAGAACGTTTTAAAGAACACTAAGCTGGCTTTCATCAGGGGTTTAAAACAGCTGCATTACACTCATCATATTTTGGCATAAAAAAATATAAAATAGCCCAATTAGGAACAAATTGCACGATCCGCAGTTCTAAATCCCTTTTAAAACAAGATCAGCACAAATTCAGAATTTATCACAGCTTCCACGTGTTTTAACCTCTTGCACAGTATTGCACTACAGCACGCAAACTGCATCCTTCTCACCCAGCCAGCTAAAACCACAATCCTCAGCTACCCTGAACTGAGCCCAGACCATCAGAGCTAGAATAAAATGATTATTTTAAAGAACACATCCACTGCTTCACCTTCTAGGATGTAACCCGTGAAACAGTCTGGGGAACTGACGCACACACAGAATTACTTCAGAGTGCAATTTGATTTCAACATTAGATAATCAGCGTGGTAATTTCTGTGCAAAGGCTATTTCACTACGTTGTGTATGTGCTGCTCATCACTAGAGCCTGTGCGAACACCCAAGGTCACTGAATCTCCTCAGTGGTACCTTTGGAGTTAATTTACACATGTCTAATTACAGCCCGAAAAAATACAGTTCTTCATACCTGACAGTTTATCATTAACACCAGTTCAGTCTGTACATGCATTTCAATCAGTTTCCCTCCCAACACTCTATAAAAAGCTGTGAATCTTATTCTCCTCTGCTACATTGGCTACTGCTTCTAAGCAAGCTGCAATTAAAAGTCTCCCTATAAGACAGATGCGCTCTCCATAATTTCGTTTCTTAATATACAAAGTACCCACAAAGTTCAAACTACTCACCTTCGCTTTCAGAGCCTTTCTGTGCCTGCCCTTCTCCTGCTCCATCCCCCTTCCTTACGTGTGTCCCGCTAATCCCACCTGTACGGCTGCTTCATCCCACTGGGGTTACGGATCTTTTCAAATCACTCCTCACGTATCTACTGCACCTTTCTGGAGAAGCAGGTTCCTGTCCCTCCAAGTGCACAATACACTTTGGAAGCACCTGAAAATTTGATAAGGGATTTCTAAACCTAAAGACCCACAGTGCAGGGCAGGGGGGGGAAATTCCAGAGGAAATGTTACTAAAAAGGTGATATTTAGGGTTGTTATCTCATTTCCTCTGGAGTCTAATGTTCTACAAATTCTTAAATCCCTAGTATTTCTCTCTTAGTTTAGAAAGAGGGGAATTATCTCAGTATCTTCTTAATACCCAGGGAATTCAGGGTCAGTGTTGGTATAACTGTAGGTTGAAATGGGAAGAAATCACCTGATTTGGAAGGGCTATATAATATGACAGGCCATAAACAAAAAAGAGCTAAAAAATTCTTATGCAAAATTCTGAAGAAGAGTAAGTCTTGGCTGTTCAATTCCTTTACACGTTAAATAAGGTGATACAATACAGATAGGCTGCAAAGCAATTAACCAAACCCCCTTCTTTTACAAAGGTATCGACACAACACACCAAGAACTGCTGCAAAACCAAAATACAACAACAAAGTAAACTCCTGAGAGTGCACGGAGCGAGATTGCGCAGTATTTTAGAAACCAATGGCAAAGATCATCCAAACCCCCCTTTGCTCAACGCAGAGCTGTTTGCTGAGACTTCCCCCCAGCACACACCAGAACAGAAGCGATGCTCCAGCAAACCCTGAGTCACCCATCGATCCCATCTCCCTTCAGCATCTCCCCGCCGCAAGATACTGCAGCATCCGGGCTCTCTCCTTACAAGAAGTATTAAAAGACTTCAGGAACCCATGTGTGTTTTCATGGAGACCTTGTTACAAAATCCTTTTCGCACAAAAGGCTGCGGCGTGTGAACACGTAAAACCCTTGCAAGAAGAAAAGAAACAGCATTTCACACACCAGATGTCACAGCAATTGTTATGTGCCTTAGTAATGAGCAATCTGAGGGTACACATCGATGTTTCTTGAAGTTTTGGAACCGAATCCCTACTCACATCTCCATGTACTTTCAGTTTTTAAAAACAGATCCTGAAAAATACCCCGAACAGGCAGTTTGAACGCTGTTCTTCCAACACTGCACCAAACACTGATACCACCAAAACCACTGCGATGTTTGCTCCAAGTTGAAGCACAAACCTTGGGTGCCTTAAGCTGCCTGCAGAAAACGCCTCTCTCTCCATCCAGTCACTACAAAATCAAGCCAGGTTCTTATATTAAGGTGTTCCAAGTCATACTCCATACTCCCATATATATATATGTAATATATATAAAAAGCAGCCTACAATAGACAGCCCCATAGTCTAAATCATTCTTATCTCCTGGCTTCTTTCTTTTTTATTAAGTCTTCCCAGCCGCCACCCCCCCTTCCTAGAAATTCCTCATTTTTAAGTACCTCAGCTTGACAACTAAACAAACAACAGAGCATTTTATTACATTCTAATATAATAATGCAGTAGACACACACAGACATATACTTAACCATTCACTTTAAGAGTGCTCAAAACCCCGCAATTTGCTATCCCAACACAGAGGTCAAACGCAAAGTCTCAACTGAAAGCAGGTAACTTTTCAGAGGGGAAGAAAGAAAAATAATACATCTCTAAAGGGACAGAGAGCAGAACAAGTCATTGCAGGAATATCCTAAACACTATGCATCACCATTTGCAACTTAATAAAATCACATATAAATATGTGCAAGATCTTTTTTTTTTTGTTGTTGGTGGTTGGTTTTGGTGGTTTGTTTTGGTTTTTTTTTTTTAATTCTGACAGATAGTTCAGAAACACCAGTGCTATGGGAAGTATCTTTTCTGAAGCATATTTTTAGAAGGACATACAGACAACTATTAACACGGACTGCAAAGAGCCTCATGTGCCACATGTCTGAAATCGCTTCCAATACAAAATTGTTTCAGCTGCTCTGAGCACAGTTGCACAATCTTTGAAAGTTTTGACACAGCAAAACAGGAAATTCACGATGACAAACTTTGGAAGTGTTACCCGCAGGATGGAGACTGTAAGGGAGGGGGGAAGGAACAGAAGAGGAACAAGCCAGATGGTGTGGGGTCAACCTTAAAAATGCCATGGACAAAGCATTGAGTAAGCTCGTTTCCTATTAGATTTGGGGAGTTACGTAACTCTGTGGCACTCTGGGGACATTTATCAGCTCTGGAAGTGAGACCCTTCTCCAGCAGTAAACCTCTCTAGTTTTTAAAAAAAAAAAAATAATCAGCAACTACATTGGTTAATCTTGCTCTAAAATTGGCCAGTCTTTGTCTTTCATGAAATGTAAGTATTTGCATATTTGGGGCACAGCAGTTTTAAGAAGTGCATGTTATTTAAGTGAACGTACCAACAATTTTTAAACAGGTTAAGGACAGCTGAGAACTTCGTTTCTTTAAAACTGCAGCACATGCAAAGCAAATCCCTTTCTTTCCTGGTAGAGTTCAGTACACATCCCTCCCCGGGATAAAACATCAATTATATACATGATATACATTTGCACATTATGTTAATGAAAAAATATGCACACCTCCTCACATACACACAGCAGAGCAGACGTGGGATCGTTACGCACCCCTATTTGAAAATTCTGATCACACTTTGACAGAACCAAAGAACAGGGAATAAAAAGCAGAACGCTCATGTGGAAGATGTTTCTTAAAAAAAGGACAGTCATCTCTGAACACTTTTATACAGCTCTACTATAGGACTGCAAAAGTCTGTCAAACCAATTCAAATACAACCTTGCATTTAAGATTAAACAACGTGCAGAGCTCAGTTAATTTATTTTTAACGATCCAACGTACTCCAGCAGAGAAACTACAAACTAAGGAAGTATAGTATTTTGCAGGTGTAACCTGTCATATGTTTTACTCCCATCAAGTAAGCATTAAAAACTAAGCTCTTATCGTCAAGCTCTCTGCATTTCTGCAGGTCTCACACCAGGACTTTACTCTCCCAGGCAGCGCACACTGCAGTAACTCTGTCATTCTACAGCAATAAAACAAGGTTTCCTGTGCTCATCTACTATTGCCAAGAAAATATCGACGCTTGTAAACCCAGAAGAACTCAAGGGATGCAAAACCAGCCTTCCCTCTACCCTCCCTGCCTATCAACAGGCTCCAGTTAAAAATACAATTGCCGCAAATGTAATCTATCCTTCAGGTCCAGAAGGAAACTGGGACAAGAGCTCTGCAAAAGCCAGCTACGGGGGACTCGCCGGCCTTCATCCCTCTCCACCCCCCCACCTACTAACTGCAAGGAGGCCCCGTGAAATATGTCTATATGAGATCATTCGGAAAGCGGGGGGGTGAGGGGGGAAAGAGGCTGGGACATGATTATCTTCCCCTGCAAAAATGTTTCAGTGCCACCTGCCATGTGGTGCAATCCCCGCCGCATTCCAAAGACAAGGCTGCGGCTTCCCGGCCCTCCCGCT
>VXBJ01001695.1:3544-27674 GCA_013400055.1 Nycticryphes semicollaris | reverse complement strand
CGCCCCGCCCGCGCTCCCCCTCCCGCCTTCCCCTCACCTCGGGGGGCGGCCTCGGTGACAGCGGGGCGCTGGGGGCACTGTCACCGCCTTCCCCCTCCCCGCCCTCAAACCACCACCCCCGCTTCTCCCCCGACTGGCGACAGGCGGGATAGAACCCGTGAGGTGAGGTGAAGCGAGGGACCGGCCGGCGAGCAGGGCGGAGGGGTGTGGGGGTGTGTGTGAAGGAAAGACACTCCCGTCGCAGGTAGGAGGGCGCTGGCGACGCCACAGCCGCTCCGCCCCAAAGCGGGCACGGCCCGGCCCGGGCCCGGGCAATGGCCACACACACAGCGCCGCTGCCGCCACGGCGGAGCCCGGGTGGCCCCTCACGGCCGCTCTCGCGAGAACTGTAGCGCCGCGGGCGGAGATGCCCCAATATGGAGCCGGCGCGGCCGCCTCTCGCGAGAGCGGTCCGGCGGGGAGGGGGCAGCAGGGGCTGGTACCGGTCTCCTAGAGCAGCTAAAATTGGGGAAGTGCTACTCGTGAACCCTGCAGGACTGCCCTGTGCGCAGTGTCCCTTAGGACAAAAATTAACAAAATTTAAAAAAAACAAAAAACAAAAAACAAACAAACAAAAAAAAAAACCCAAAAAAAAGGTAAATGGCAGCCCGAAGCACAAATCCAGACTGAGTGGAGAATGGCTGGAGAGCAGCCCTGAAGAGAAGGACTTGGGGGTGCTGGTGGATGAGAAGCTCCGCACACCCCAGAAGCCTCCCGCACCCTGGGCTGCATCCCCAGAAGTGTGGCCAGCAGGGGCAGGGGGGAGATTCTGCCCCTCTGCTCCCTTCTGGGGAGACCCCCCTCACCCCTGCAGTGCTGCCTCCAGCTCTGGAGCCACCAACATCATAAGGCCATGGAGCTGTGGGAGCAGGGCCAGAGGAGGCCACAGAGATGCTGGGAGGGCTGGAGCCCCTCTGGTGGGAGAACAGGCTGAGAGAGTTGGGGGGGTTCAGCCTGGAGAAGAGAAGGCTCCGGGGAGACCTCAGAGCCCCTTCCAGTCCCTCAAGGGGCTCCAGGAAAGCTGGGGAGGGACTCTTGGTGAGGGAGGGGAGCCATGGGATGAGGGGGAAGGGTTTGACCCTGAAAGAGGGGAGATGGAGCTGAGATGTGGGGAAGAAGTTCTTTGGTGTGAGGGTGGTGAGAGCCTGGCCCAGGTTGCCCAGAGAAGCTGTGGCTGCCCCATCCCTGGAGGGGTTGAAGGGCAGGTTGGAGGGGGCTTGAAGCAGCCTGGTGTGGTGGGAGGTGTCCCTGCCCAGGGCAGGGGGTGGCACTGGGTGATGTTTAAGGTCCCTTCCAACCCAAACCATTCAGTGATTCTAAACTGATGAAAACCCATGTTGAAGTGGCAGTTGTGCAGGCCCAGGGCAGCTTGTTGGGGTGAGTGGTGGGTGTACTTCAGGCTAAGCATTGCTCTAGTGTTTCTGGTACTTTACAACCCAGGATTAATTGCTGTCATAAACCTCCTCAGGACACTTTGTTCCTTTTCGGGGCCTTCAAGCCAACAGCAATGGGGGAAGCTAAACTCTCCCTACCTGTCTTTCCCAGGATCCGGATCTTTCTCTGTGTGTTTGGAGAATAAAGTATTTCTCAATACTGTAACAGGCCTTGCGATATCAAAGATATGTATGTGCTTGCTTTCAAGTATGTGCCTAAGACTCAGTGAAGTCATAAATTGCTGCAGGTTAAGTGTGTTTTGGAGGGGAGCCCAAGGTGTCTTCACCATGTAGTAAGTACAAATGGCACAGCAAATAAATAGGGATTTGTTTTTAAAGCTCCCTGCTTTTGATCTTGAGCTCGAGGAAGAGGAGTGGTGAGCAGTAGTGTGCAGGACTGACACGTTCTGAATGGAATATGGAAACCTGCTCTACAAACAAGTGGCCTCCCGTGTCAAAACCCTTCTCTTTCTCTATGCAGCCTAACAGCGGCACCTTGTCCTCTGCTCCGAGTCATCACTGGCGTCCAAACCACAGGAGTGAACAGCTGAAAGTTACCACTGCCTGCATCTAAAAAGTAACTACTTCCTGGCATTCTGGGGTTGTTCATGCCTTTAATTTGCAAGCTGTAGCTTCTTGCAAGTTTTGCTTGTTGTATTACCTTGCCTTGGGAAGGTGATTATGCTCAAAGATGTCACAAACAGCTAAATCTTCAGAAGATCATGAACAAAACGCCTCTTAAACTCATCTGTGGAGAACCTTAATTTATCTCCGCTGTGAAAAGAGGGAGAAACTGTGCTCTAGGGATGGTGTGTGTTAGAGACGCACCAACCACTGGCTCCCTTTGTGACTTAGAATGACCGGGGTGGGTGTGGGTGTTGGCAGACGTGTCTCACAAGACACTAAACACAGTGTCAGAGTTCCTGGTGGTGTATCCAAAGCAGCAAATCTCAGTGAGACAAAGCACTAGACCTGTACAAACTGATCCTGGGGGCCCAGCACATGAAAAGTGAGGAGAAAACTTAAATCTCAATGAGTTTTATTGCAGGTTTTGATACTTTAAACTTAGATTGCATCCTGAATAGACACTTAACTGTTCACTCACAACCTTCTTATATTTCCACTTTTCTTTCTTCTGCCCATGTCACCAGCCTTCTTATATGTACTTTCACCTGGTAGCTTTGGATTTAAATTTTGTTTCCACCTCAGGTGCTGGTATGAGAACTTTGTCTTAGATCCACTCTTGCACTGGACCTTTACTTACTCATTATTCACTTTGGGAACTCGCATCTTACCTACTGGGAGTGGTAGTGATTGAATACGGGTCTCCTTCCTGATACTAAAATTATAAGGAATGGGAGTCAGACGTTTGGGGGCATTTAAAAACCTGAATGTACCCATTTTATAAAGTAAGTTGTACCATTTTTACAGCCTCAGGTTTAACTGTTCTCTCTATGATTCAGACTAGTCCTTTCTCCTCCAGGACTGGAAACAAGGAGAATTCAAAGAGTTTCCTTGGCTGTGGCAGCTTTATGGAGGGATTTTATTTAGTTCCCTAAACATGGGCCTGCTTTGGGGATGACAAAACAGAGGGGATCCAGGGACAGTTTTCCTACAGAGCAGGAACAAGACAAGTTCCAGAAGGACCCAATGTTCCTACAACTGATCGGGAAATTGATTTGTGTGATCTAAGGACAGTGTGTCTTTCATGGATCCCAGTCTCTGGAGCCGTGCTCATCCCTGCTGTAACTGCTGGCTTCTCAGGACAAGCTGGGATGGACTGATCATGTCTCACACTTTTTATTTCTGTTTTAGTAGATAACTTCAGTCAATGACCCTGCTTCTTTCTTCCAGTCTTGCTGCCAAGAAATAGAGCGTTTATTGTTCTCTCCAGCGTTTGCTGTTCCGCTGGTTTTGATTGACTGCAATCACAAGGAAAATATGTCACTTGATAACGATATTGTTGGTGCTTACAGGGTCTGAAGAAAAATGCAGACGGAGGAGCACTTGCAGGCACGCTTTGAAAGAAAACTGTCCTCCACCTTGAGTGGAGTGCTGCAAATCTCTCGAGAGAACAGACAGCTGCACTGCCGGTGAGTTCTATGCCAGGAATTTATCAGGTATAAAGAAATGAAGGAGGTTCGTCAAGCCCAAGTGTAAAAAAAAAAAAGGTGCTGACTTTTCCCCAGTCATTAAAATGCTGGGCTGCAGTGGTTGATAACCAAAGCAGAACCCTGAGTTACAGGAACTCGCACTCAAAGCGTGCGGGATGAGCTCAGAGCTGCACTGCTGGGGTTTCTATCTGCAAAAGTGTCTGCTCTCTTCAGGACTACGATAGAGTGAGGGTTATATGCACTGTAAAGAGAAACTGCCAATAGTTGTATTTCCCTCCAGGGCTTCCCTCAGCCCAGCTGTCAGACACAAGCTCTCACTTGCTTTTGGGTTTTGTTTTTTTCTTCCTGATTTGTGCCTTTGGATACTTTTATTTCTTAACTTCAAGAGCCTTTTTCTGTTTCCTCTGAGCTGGGGACAGGGAAAGTTGCATGATGGTATGACTGGGATTGACTCAACTGCTTTATAGAGCTGTGTTCCTGTGTTCTTTGAGGGGAATGGGTGAGTTAGGGTACTGATAAAGTATTAAGGCTTCCGTGGCCCCATTTTCCTATCTGTCAAAATTCTCTTTTGGGCATTATATTGAGAGTAGAAGTGTCTCTTCTGCCAGAGGAGCCCTGCAGGCTCACCAGAAGGCAGTCTTTGTTGGCAGCATAGGAGGATTCCTGGTGTTCTTCCAGCAAGGCAAATATAATAAAAAATGGAAGCCCGTTCATCAGCTTCCTTTTTAGTTTTGTTTGACTGTGAATACTCTCAGTTTTCTTTCCAAATGTCTTTTCTGGATGCAGAGTGGACTGTCAATGGCTATGGCTGTGTCTACTCTGCAAAGTCCTCCTAAGAAAGTAAACACAAAATCTCTGATTCATCATTTACCTGGGCTTTGTTTCAGCATGTACACTCAACATATACTGAAACTTAAACTCTTGTTTCGAGACCATGGCAGGACTCGAGACTCAAGTCTTGTTCTGGGTGAGGTTCCACAAGGTGTGGTGAGCTGATCTACCAGCTTGCTGCTGCCAGAGGGACAGGACCACCCAGGGACAAGAAAAAAGGGGAGCCAGACCTCTCTTTTTCACTGCAGCCTGAAACTATGGGTCATGTCTACCTTATGCTGCTGGAAAATCATTTCCTGGTGATAAGTGAAGGCAGATGGAGCCGTAGTTGCTGTTGTGTTCTCTAGTTTTCATTCACTCCGATGACTTGTCATCAAGATTCATTTCTGCAATAGTGAGATCCTTTAGATTGTGCAATAGCCTTCTGTGCCAGCGCTGCCTTTTTATATATGTCTAAAATAAACTGTAAATAGGAGATCAGATGAAGTTCTGGAGTCAGTGAAACAGAATTACTTGATGGAAAGGGTTGAGTTGTGTATAATTATGACATGTGATGTGGAGTTAACAGTTTGTCCACCCAGAGACACCTGGTGCAATGAAATAAGTCTTGCCCAGAGATCAAAGGGAGAATTTTCCTCTAAAGTCAGAGCTAATATTATTGGAAACTTTATCATTCCACTTGATGCTTCATAAGAAAGTCTCTTTATTCCCTCCCCCAACTCATCGTTTAAAAACCACGTCTGCCTTGCTTCCTCATACTTTTTTTCCAGTTTCTTTTCCACTTCCCCATCTCATGTATTTTCTCTGTTCTCTATTTGGTATCCATTTGTCCACCCAGTGTGTAGTCACCTTGGGCAAAACAGTAACTGGGGGCAGTTCCCACAGCCGCCGTTTGAGGCTGCTGGAAGCCTTGGGCAGACGCTACATCCCTTAGATTGGCTTTATAAGTAGAAAATCATCAACGTTGCCAGGGGATTAAAATGGGGAAGAAGGAGCAGAGGGATGTGGGGTTAGGTAGAGTTTACCTACTGGAAATTCTGATTCAAAAGTGTAAGTGCAAAATAAGTCATGTAGGTCAAGTCCTGTTTCCATTCCCTTATTAAATAGCGTAAACATTAAGTAAGGAAACATTTGACTGCTTTTCGAGAGCTGGGACATTAGTGGCTTGCCTGTTTTTCTCCCCCAGCTCTAGTGTTGGTATATTTGTCTTCTCCATCATGACAGGAGGGATCAAAATACCATCTCTTATTTTTCTGTGGTGTTAATGAGGTCGAGTAATGGATGCATTCGGTGCTCTGGGCCGTGGCGTGGATGGGCCCATGAATGGCACACGGAGTGTTTGTGATTCATCTGAATGGAATGTGAAGGCTTGAGGGTGCCTGTGTAGGATCCACATTATGTTCCAGCTGGATCTGCAGGATCTGCGTGCGTTCACCGTACACGGTGCCTGCAGAAAGCTGCCCACGGCAACGTGGCTTCTCTGCCGCCGGAGCAGAAGGCCACGCAAAAGCCCTGCAGAGATGGAGGCTGTAAAAGGCGTTGAGTATAGCTGAGCTTGTCTGGTTCTTTTCAGCTTCTCCTGGAGAAGGTTCAGAAGGATCATGCTCAAGATGTTCCCTATCCTGAACTGGCTGTTTTCGTATCGGTTCAGAGAATGGATTTTGAGGGATCTACACGCAGGCCTAAGCGTTGGGGTGTTTCAGATTCCTCAAGGTAGGCAGAGAGAAAAAAAAGCTCCAGATCCCTTTTGCATGTCATGCTTTTCGTACTCTGTCTCCTCAGCTTCTTCTGCAGCCATTTGTGCCCCACTAATAATATGTTAATAAAATAACACCGGGGTTGGGGGTGGTCAGTGGTTGCCCAGAGAAGCTGTGGCTGCCCCATCCCTGGAGGGGTTGAAGGTCAGGTTGGAGGGGGCTTGGAGCCACCTGGTGTGGTGGGAGATGTCCCTGCCCAGGGCAGGGGGTGGAAGGAAATGTTCTTTAAGGTCCCTTCCAGCCCAAACCATTCTATGATTCTGATGTCATCGGGTTATGTCATGTTCCTGAGAAGTTCCTTAAATCATTAACCTATTTATTTGCATATTTGTAGGAGAACTTCTTTTCTATAATCAGACATTCCATGGTGTAATTTCAAGGCCAGGACACTACTCAAAATATATATATTGCAAAGAAAATAACACAGTTTTTTAAATCCACCTGGAAAAGCCCACACATAGGTGGCTAAAGGAAGTTCTGGTTCTTTGTCTAATTTCTCAGGGCCCATGTTGTAAAACAACATTGGCTTTTGTCACTAACTGGCCTGCCTTTATCAGGTCCCAAATTCCCTTAAAAAACAGGCTGTGGGAGCGGAATGGCCGTCTTGCTCACTGATTTGGCATGTTTAAACCCCAACTAGAGAGTGCCAGGTGGCGTAAGCCAGAGCAGCGCTGGTGCTACCTATATCTGGTGATTCTGTGAGCAAATATAATGGGATTTTCACAAGGGTTGGCAAGTTTTCATCAGTGAAATTGTACTTAAAAACAATAAGCAAAGATCCAGTGCTTTCTTCAATTTGCTTGACTTTTTAGAAAGAGATTTTTGCTTTCCAGCACTTCTAGGAGTTTGGCTGACCAGGTTACCTCTACCAAATATCAATGGCTTTCTTTCTACGTTCTGCTGCTCGCTGACATACGTTATATTTGGGACTTCACATCATCTGTCAATTGGTGAGGTTTATTTTGTACTTGGAAACGTTTCTTTGGGACTTAGAGATCATGTTCGACACTTTTTCAAAAACCTGGCAAGATGTCCTAATCTCTTTCATCTAACGGGCAGGTGTTATTTATGTGAGAATCCAGACCCCCAGATTCTCAGTTCCTTATTGTTTCACTTCTCTGTGGGGAGAATTTTGCCAAGTCAGTCAAGTTTCAGCTGCGGGGTCCTTTGTGCCCCCGAGGACACGAGCTGTGATAGATACCGGTTCAAAGGAGATGGCTGGAGTCTCACGGAGGTGTCTCCTACGTGAAGATCCAGTGTGAACTGCTTCCCATCTACCCCCAGGATGTTTCTGTGAATCATGAGGTCTTCTCCATGCAGTTTTCTTGCCGAGGCCAAACTGTCGTTGGGTTTACATTCTTAATTTGTTCAGAAGCCAGATTATTAATATGTTGTTTAGCTCTGAGAAGGCAGCCCTTCACGTTATCCCAATGAGTGGGTATGCAGAGCTCTGGTCTCTTAGCTAAATTGGCAGTTCTTCCTCTCACTGATGATGTTTTTTCAGCCTTTTCTGGTATCTCATTGTAATCCATCCGTTGGTTTTTTTGTGCTTTACATTAAAATCTTTTTCTTGTGCATCTGAGCAACTGAAGGCTTTGTTTGTAAAATGGCAGGAATCTGAAATTTTCAGGATTTTGGAAACTATAGGTACTTACAGTAAAAAAAAGATTATATAAGTGGATGATGTATATATATGAATGAAAATTGGCTGTTTCATACTGCACTAACTGGTGGTGGAGGGAAGAGATGGACACGTGGTTTGAAGAGAAGTCTTTGTTGCAACATCTCAGGCAGTTCCATTTTCGGTTCTCTGTTCTGTCGGTTCCAGGCTCGTTCAGCATCCTAAACGTAGTGGTGTCAAACATTGTGAAGCCTCCTAATTTCACCCAAACATTGTCCTCTAGTGGATCAACGAACAATTTCTCAGACCCTACCTTTATGAAAAATTACATGGAGACCTTGACACTTACCGCATCAGTAACGTTTTTGACTGGCATCATTCAGGTAGAAGATGAATCTATTTTATATCCTTAATGATGTATCCTTATGTGCATCCTCATGCAGATGTCAGAATTGGGGCTGCTTGTATATTCTTACAACAAAAACTAAGCTCAGCAGGTCTGAATACAAATTTTGGGCAAAGTGGGACATGACACGGCCTTCTTGAGGGTAGAAAGGGTTTGCAGAGGCTGGATGGATGGGCTGAAACCAATGGGATGAGGTTCAGCAAGGCCAAGTGCCAGGTTCTGCCCTTGGGTCACACCAACCCTCTGCAGCGCTGCAGGCTGGGGGCAGGATGGATGGAGTGCAGGATGGATGGGGTTGCTCAGNCTGTGTCCAGTTTTGGGTCCCTCACCACAAAAAAAACATTGAGGGGCTGGGGCAGGTCCAGAGAAGGGCAATGGAGCTGGTGAGGGGTCTGGAGAAGAAGTCCTTTGAGGAGAAGCTGAGGGAGCTGGGGGGGTTCATCCTGGAGAAAAGGAGGCTGAGGGGAGACCTTCTGGCTCTCTCCAACTCCCTGAAAGGAGGGGATAGTCAGGGGGGGTCGGTCTCTTCTCCCAAGTCACAGGCCATGGGACAAGAGGAAACGGCCTCAAGTTGCCCCAGGGGAGGGTCAGGTTGGAGATTGGGAACAGTTTTGACACAGAAAGTGTTGTGAAGCCTTGGAATGGGCTGCCCAGGGAAGGGGTTGAGGCTCCATCCCTGGAGGGATTTCAAATCCGGGTTGACACAGTGCTGAGAGACATGGGCTAGGGATGGGTTTGATCAGAGTCAGGGTGATGGTTGGACTCGATGATTTGAACGGTCCCTTCCAACCCAGACAGTTCTGTGAAAAGGATTGTGATTCTGTGAAAGTCTGTCTCATCCTTCAATACTGCCCAAAAAAGATATGATAGGTTAAGATTCATGTGTCCCTGATTAATATGTGTGCAGTAAATAGTTATCTTTTACGTTGACCGGTTCTGTGCTGTGTTGACCCTCGGATAATCCTGCGTAACTGCACACGCTTGATGCAAAGCACTTCTGGTTTGGTTTGCCAGTGTCTTACTTAACTGTGATAACACATAACGAAAACAGCACGTTCAAATAACTATCCATTGTGTGTGGCAGTGAAGAGTCACGCTCTTCAAATATGGAAAAGAGAAGGGCGGGGTGAGACACTGATAATTATATCACGTCTCGCGTCTCGTCTGTCCCATACAGCTGCTGCTGGGCTGCTTTTGCTTGGGCTTTGCAACCACATACGTGCCAAAGACTCTGATGGATGCTTACCTCGCTGCCGCCGCGGTGCACGTCATTGTATCGCAGTTCACTTTTATCTTTGACATCGTGTTAGACCTCCACAAGGGCCCCATGGGCATTTTCAGTGTGAGTAACTTCACTATTAGTCAAAGAAGTGCCCGCCTCGTGGAGGGAAAAAGAGTTGCCACGTCTCAGCTGTGGTTCCCTTCACCTTCCTGTTGTCTTGAATACGAGCTGATTGTGCGCCATGCAAGAACAAGAGTCCGTGTGCATATTTTGAATTACTTCTGTAGCTCTAGAATAGATTTTCAGGACATCTATAATTGTAGTGGGGCAAAGGTTAGAGGAAAAGGTACTTTTTTCCTGACTAGATAATCGTGGGGACACAGTATCTTCTGTCATACCTGACAAAGAAGCAGCAGACTCCGAACTAAAGACAAGTTAAAGCTAATTCATCCGAATTTTCTTTGGTGACATCAGTCAGACAACTTGAGAAAATGGTAGTGAAGAAGAGAGAAGGAGGTTACTAGATCTGAGCTATTTGTGACAGTGTTTTCTCTGCAGATACCAAGAGATGATAGAGAAGGCGGCCAATGGCATCCTGGGGTGTATTTAGAAGGGGTGCTGTGGTTAGTAGGTGGAGAGAGGTTCTCCTCCCCCTCTCCTCTGCCCTGGTGAGACCCCATCTGGAGTATTGTGTCCAGTTCTGGGCCCCCCAGTTCCAGAAGGACAGGGAACTGCTGGAGAGAGTCCAGGGCAGGGATACAAAGCTGATGAAGGGAGTGGAGCATCTCCCAGAGGAGGAAAGGCTGAGGGAGCTGGGTCTCTTTAGCTTNTCTTCTTCTCTTCTCTCTTCTAATTGAAGTTACCACCATAGCGGAAAGGTCTTGTTTGAGTGTCAGAGCAACCGATGTCAGTCTCCTGGAATATAGAAATGCTGTAGTATCTGATCCTCTCTATGATGATTCTTTTTCAGAATCTATTTCATTACTTCCTGGCTCTCCCAAGGGCTAATGCCACCAGCATATTGCTCTTTTTGCTTGGCATGGCTGTGCTTCGCATCAGTAGGTCTATCAAGATAACTTATAAACATTATCCTATTGCATTTCCTATGGAACTTCTCTTGGTAAGTGATCTTCAAATTGCTGTTGTTGTAGCTGAACTAACAGAGAGTGTGATATATTTCTATTTCAAAAAAGCATTTCACATATTACTTCAAGATGCTGTTATAGTTACACGCTGAATCTGTGCTTAAATCCTTTACCTCCTCCTACAAGATTAACTATCTTTAGCTGGATTGTGCACAGTTTCAGGAGCCAAGGCTACCTGACCTCTAGTGTTGTTTCTTGGTTTTTTTTCCCCAGATTATCACAGTAACCATTCTTTCTAATTGCATTCGCCTTCACGCTGAATCTAGTAGTGCTGTGATCAGTCTGATTCCGCAGAGGTTAGTAATCTGTGCTCTTTGTGAGGCTGTACTTCTGAGTTACCAAAGAGCTGTTACCAAAGATGTGAAATCTGACATGGGCTGACTTTTCTTGGGCAGCGCAGCTATCGGAATAACTCTTGAAGAATTTTAATTACATCATAATTTCCAAGCATGTGCAGAATTCAAACTAGGGTTGTCTTTATCGGATTCAGGTTTTATTAGCACAAAGAGGAAGGAATTTGCTTTTTTTGTTGTTGTTGTTTTGTTTCGCGTGGGGGAATTCTTACAGTTTGAGAGCATCTCCTGTGGGGCACTGGATGCTTCTGATGAGTGTCCTGGGTTTGGAGAGTTGGACGGAGCTCAGAACGGCTCTAAACTTAACTGTTCTCTGATCCTGTAGGTTTCTGCCTCCTACGCTGCCAGATTTATCACACCTGAGCAGGATCATACAGCGTGCCTTCTCCCTTGCTGTCGTAAGCTATTTCCTTCTTGTTTTTGTTGGGGAGAAGTATGCTTCACTCCACAACTACAGCATTGCCAGCAATCAGGTGAGAGCAAAACTGTGGGTACCTCCTGGGCTGAGAAGCAAACTCAGGTCCATTCGCAAAGCCACGAGCTCCCTGCCAGCATTGGAAATGCAAGGACAGAGTGAATATGCCAGATGATGGTTTTGTAGGAACTTGTTCCCTTTCCTTATGCAAAGTGGATGTTATGGGCCGATAATGTGAAGGTCAAAAGATGGTCTTCCTTGACCAAGAGGCCTCTGAACATTCACAGTGATGGGATTGAACCTCACATGCACACAGTGCTCCAGGATCCCTGAGGACCTGTGCTGTCATGAACCCACAAGACTATAAAAGCATGACAGATTAATAGCTGAAATTGCAAATGGCCAGAGCAGCTGCGGTTCTTCTCTATACGTGGCTGCCATCCCAACGTATGGATTCTCGGCCCAGAGTGATTGCTCTGAGAGGCTATTAAACTAAAACTGTGTTGGTTTCCAGTGAGCTGGAGTTAGTAAGAATTAGGCATTTTGCACTACTCCATGTTTAGCTTGTTGTGATGGCTTTGGTGCTTTACTGGAATGGAGCTAAGCCGGTAAGGAAGCTGCCCTGACTTCTCAAAGCCTCTGGGGATGTGTATAAAGGGGATGTCTTTTCACTCAGTTTATGTCCAGGTGTAGTGTGCTGCAGACTGAGATTTGCCACGCTGGCTCGAAAGTCAGTGCTCTGGGGTTCTAAGTACATTTCTTTGAAAGAAGGAACTGAATTTTGGGGTCCAGGACATCCTCAGCTGGGGAAATCGTGTGCCTTTTAAGAGAGCTCATTTAACCATGGGAGACCTTGCCTTCCAGAAGGTTTCCAGAGCTTGGCAACACCGATGATCAACTGGCAAGTGTGAGCAAAGGGAAAGGAATTCCTGATAAGCAACTCCTGTGAAGGTAAGTCATGCATTTGGGGTTTTCTCTGCTTCCTTCTGTTTCTGTTTTACAGGAGTTAGTAGCAGTGGGGCTGTGCAATATTTTCAGCTCATTTTTCAAAAGCTTTGTTGTCAGCTGTGCTGTTTCTGGAACTGTCATTCAAGAGAAGACAGGGGGGAGAACACAGGTGAGCTGGGCTGGATTTGTTAAGCTTCCAAACCCTCATTTAAAATCACCGTATACTGAGTATAGGCTGACATTTAATCTACACAGTTTGTGAGGTATAAAGTTACAAACTCATGTGACATGAGTTCAGATACCTCCTCTGTGTGTGTTATATTATGTACTATTTTTACATGATATTCGCAGCACATGATGTGCCATGAAAGGCAGCCAGGATCCTGTGGGGAGAATAGGGTATATCCACAGAGTTTATAACTTTATTTTAGTGAATGTACTCAAAAAGCCAAATGGAAAATTGTTCATGCATGTTCTTCTGCCACTTCTTCCTAAATTTTGAGTACTTTGGAGAGTAAGTTTTAGGAAGAGAGGCTGAGGGAGCTGGGGGTGTTCAGCCTGGAGAAAAGGAGGCTGAGGGGAGACCTTCTGGCTCTCTCCAACTCCCTGAAAGGAGGGGGTAGCCAGGGGGGGTCGGTCTCTTCTCCCAAGTCACAGGCGATGGGACAAGAGGAAACGGCCTCAAGTTGCCCCAGGGGAGGGTCAAGTTGGAGATTGGGAACAATTTTGACACGGAAAGGGTTGTGAAGCCTTGGAATGGGCTGCCCAGGGAAGGGGTTGAGGCTCCATCCCTGGAGGGGTTTCAAAGCCGGGTTGACACAGTGCTGAGAGACATGGGTTAGGGATGGGTTTGATCAGAGTTGGGTTTATGGTTGGACTCGATGACCTTAAAGGTTCCTCCCAACTCAGACAATTCCATGATTCTACTTTACTTTGTGATCTTTTTTCTTTTAGGGGGGCAAGAGTGTGTTATATGTAATAATAATAATATGTAATAATGTTTTTATCTGACCTCTTAACTGAATGTCTGTACATCCTACACTGCATCACAGAAGTAATTTTGTTTATTCCAAAGTCTGACTTGAAAGAGAAGTATCTTATCACTCAGGTGAAATTGTCAAACCAAAATCGTGCGTTGCTCTGTTGTGCCTAAGAATTGTCCTTTTACATCAAATTTAAATCTACAGAAAACTCTTTCAGCCAGCATTCGAGAATTTGTAGTGCGCGTTACAGCATCTCATGGTCTTCCTTAATTGTGCCCCAGCTATTTTGCCTGGTGGGTGGTGCTACATGGGCCTGTTTAGGGAGGACAAGTGAGGAAACGGTTCTGTCTCTAGAAAAGTATGGAATAATGTTCTCAAATAAAGTATTTCTCTTCAGTTGGCAGCAGTGATTGGAGCATCTGTGATGCTGGTGATTGCACTGAAACTGGGATCCTTCTTCCAGGCAATACCTAACGTAAGTGAACCTGAAACAGTTATGGCAACAGTTGACTTACTTTCTAAGCATAAAATGGAGATTTTGTAATCATGAAATGAAGAATTTTCTGGGACAGTTAAGGGTTATATCGTGCTCTAGAGTTAAGTGTTCTCAGGGATGGACCAAACCAAACCAATGACTTTCAGCTCCTAAACTTCAGCAGGTTTCTGAATGATGCAATATTTATTTTATTTATACCTCGTGTATTAGGCAATAAATATTGCATCTCCCTCCCAGCTCTCACTGGCCAGTACAAGCTGAAATTCCATGGCTAAAACTGGACTGAAATGTCACTGCCAGCCTCTGTAACTTCAAGATTGTATTTCACTTTTGGGTCTCACGTCTTCCAAGCTTTTGCACACCTGTACAACAAATGGCTGAGTTCCTTTCCTGCCTGGGTGTAAGGAGCTCCAAGATGGGTCCTTCAGAACCTTTAGAGTAAAGAGGTAAATAAAATCTTCGAAACGGAAATTTGGGGATTGATGTCTCTGATTCTAGCTTGGTCCTTGAGGTTTATTTTGAACCCATATGGACTCCTAACCTGCCTTGTGTGGATTTTGCATTGCCAGTGCGCCTATAAACTTTTTCTTATTGTCAGTTATTCAGGGTACTCAATTTTCCACTTTTCCCTTAAAGTTTTATTTAGACTTTCTTGGGGTTTTTTCCTTTAAGTTTTCTTAACTTTCTTTTTCCTGTCCTCTTTGTAAGATGGGAGAATTAATCCCTTTCCCCAACCTAGCTGACAAAAGAGAGTTTAACCATCTATTCCCCTTTTCGTCACTAAGAAAGGCCATTTTCAACAAGTGGTGTCAAACAACTTCCTAAATCTGGCAACAAACTCCTGGTGCTAATTAAAACCATTCTTTGAAGCGGCAACTCTTAATTCTACAGATGTTGTTGGGTTTTCTCCCAGTGCTGCAGGAGCCAGAGGGATTCTCTGCCGAGCACTGGGGTGTAATGGAAACTACACGCGGCGTTGCAAGAGGGAGTCCAGTTGTATTGGCAGGAGCCGTTGTGAGATCAAACAAGAAATGATAAGCTAGTTTCATGCTGGTTTGCAGATCAGAGGAGAGCTGTTATATGTAGCTATAAAATTTATGTAAATAAAGCTGTTATAAGATTTTGCTGTTGCCAGCAGATCCAGAGAGGTGATTCTGCCACTTTACTATGCTGTGGTGAGACCTCACCTGGAGTCCTGTGTGCAGGTCTAGAGCCCTCAAGATGAGAAGGACATGGACCTGCTGGAGCAGGTCCAGAGGAGGGCCACAAAGATGATCAGGGAGTTGAAGCATCTCTCCAACAAGGACCGGATGAGGGAGCTGGGGTTGTTCAGCCTGGAGAAGAGGAGGCTCTAGGGAGACCTAATGACAGCCTTCCAGTGTCTGAAGGGAGCTACAGGAAGGCTGGTGAGGGCCTGTTTACAGAGGCCTGCAGTGACAGGACGAAGGGCAATGGCTTCAAGCTGGAGAAGAGCAGGTTTAGATTGGATATTAGGAATAAGTTCTTTACTCTGAGGGTGGTTGAACACTGGAACAGGTTGCCCATGGAGGTGGTTGAGGCCCCTTCCCTGGAGATATTCAAGGGGAGGCTCGATGAGGCCCTGGGCAACCTGGTCTAGGTGAGGGTGTCCCTGCTGACTGCGTGGGGTTCAGACTAGATGACCCTAGAAGTCCCTTCCGGCCTGGACCATTCTATGATGCTATGTTTTTAAGTTCAAGCAGTTTGTCTGTGTTGGATATCTGTTCCTTACCACGTTCGTGGTTGCAAATTACAAACAGCAAAATAATACATGCTATCTTTCTGATTCCCACAGGATATGCTGGCTGCTATTGTGGTATTTAACGTGCTCCCTTTTCTTGAAAAGCTTCTGGATGTCCCCATCCTGTGGAGACAGGATAAGTATCATTTCGTAAGTGACAAAACAAGCCACCAAGGATTTGGACTGTGCCTTAAAGGGAGAAACGGATGTTTTGGGAGGGCAAGGCAAAGCCAAGGGCATTCCCTTAGAAAAGGGATCCTTTAAAATAGCCACTGAAAGGAGCGTATTGAAATCTCTACACATCAATTTGCAATTAATTCTGTACAGGGAGAACTGATTATTGTTGGTGCTTCCCAGATCCCCTAAGAAGGAGATTGTCTGGCTGCCAGCTGGGGCCACGTTCTCATGTCAGCTCTTGTGCAGGACTTCTCATGAAGAGGAGGACCCCCAAATGATGTGGGCTTTGCTAATAATTGAAGCCCTGTTAAAAAGTCTGGACGTTTGAACTGGAATTTGTGATTCTTGTTTGCAACTACTTCCAGAACTGGGTTGGTCTGGATGTGCCCACAAAGCTTTTCATGTATTCCCATTTCTAGCCTTGGGGTTTTTTTCCTGCAATTTGCAAATGCTGGGGCTGAGTTTGAGGTCATTTTGCGTCTTTTTACTGCTCACATTCTCTCTGTCTCTTGTTCCAAGGCTATTTGGCTTGTAACTTTCGCTGCAGTGCTTTGCTTTGGTCTTGATATCGGTTTAGACATCGCCCTGGGATTTACCTTCTTGATAATCACCATTAGGTCTCACAGGTACCTGTAACTTTGAAAACAAAATACTAGTTTTTCTTAAAGTTGATGATTTAGAGATACTTCTATGTGTAATAATGAAAAAGCTGTTTCATGTTTGTAAGCACTTTGGTCGGGTCATCCTGGAGTCTCTCTAATGCTATCCCAGGCCAATAATCTTGAGTTTAGGGGCTCTAGATTGGTCCCTTCTGCAGCTGTAGCTCTATTGAAGACTCCTTGTTGTCACGTGAGCATCAGTCAGGGGAGGGTGACCTGTCTACAGTCTTCTAGAGGGATAATATCAGATGTTGTGACTTTATTTCATATACATTCCTCAATCTTCCCTGCCATTTACAAAGTTGCTTTATCTTCTCTGTAAACTCCGTTGGTGACAGGGGCGGGAGGTTACGTCAGGCACACATTACTCAACGTAGGAGCTGCTAATCCAAACAGGAAAATCACTGATAAATCCAAGCCACACCTCATGAGATTTACCGTGATAGGGAGGTGCTTGTCTGAGTAGACCGAAGCCTCTGGAATAACATGGAAAGAAATAGGAAATAACTCAGTTCCTGCAAATACCAAACTGTTTGTGAGCTGACCCAGAGTGGGATTTGGGAAGAATTTTAGTTGCTGTTTGAAACTCACTGTTTTGCCTCTGCTCAGAATTATGTTCTTGGGTTTGCCTTGGATTTAACGAGCATTGTGAAAGGGTGTTTCTGCAGCCACTGTTCAGCTGAGTGTCCCTGTTGTCCATCCTACCTTCAGGGTACGTAAGCGCTTATCGGTTTCCTACCAGTGAGAGCATTCTGCCCACAACACTCACAAAAGCGTGGGAAGTTATCTGCAAAGAGATTGCTTTGAAGAGTGCCTTGCCAACAGTTTTCCATACATCAGGGCCCACTGCCTTCCGGTTCAGCCAACCAGTCCTGAACTGATCAGAACCTGCTCCAAAACCATGTGGCACCATTGGCAAAGCACGGTTCTCAAAGCAAAATATTCTCCTTCAAGGCAAAACCCAGCTCCAAGGACAAGTTTTAGCTGCCTCTACCTGTCTGTGTAGATGCACCTTTGGGGAGACAGAGAGAGGACATGCTTCCCAGCATACTAGCAATAATCCAAGGGTTCCAGAGCTAAAATTGAGACATTATCCATCCTTGAACCAGCTGAAAGCTGTGTTTGTGTACTGGGAATAACTTTTTGTACTCACATCCTTTTGAGTTACAGTCAGCGTTCCCGGTGAAGAGAAGTGGAGATCAAGCCTTTGGGAACAGATGGTTTTTCTCTGCTCTCTGTGAAAACCTAATAAACATCTTGTTTCAGAATGAAGATGGTGGTGCTGGGACAGATTCCAAACACGAATATTTATAGAAGTTTATCCATCTACAGAGCCGTAAGAGAAAACAAAAAACAAATGTTCCATCTCTCTCTGCAATCCAGCTTCTTCCCTTAAGTGCCTGGGGGTGACCATTCGGGCTCAGTTCATTTGATTCATTTGATAATAGGTAGGACTTGGGCCTTTTAAGGAGGTTCTTTTCAAGACCTGCACCGTACAGAGTTGGGCAATGCAGGAGCAGAGACCTGTGCCTGTGCCCGTGCTGTGCTGGGGGACTGGGGAGAAACAGAGTAACATAAGGTTGGGAAGATGTGGGCAGAGTGTGTGTTTGAACATTAAAAATAATCTGGGTTATTTTGTATTAGAGCAGCCAGCTGTCACCTGTGATAGATGTGCCAAAGGTTTTCCATCTAAACAGGAGGAGGAACTTCTTCACTTTGAGGGTGGCAGAGCCCAGAGCAGTGGGGGACTCTCCGTCTCTGGAGATATTCAAACCCCGCCTGGACAGGTTCCTGTGGGACCTGCTCTGAGTGGACCTGCTTTGGCAGGGGGTTGGACTGGGTGACCTCCAGAGGTCTCTTCCAACCCCAGATCATTCTGTGATTCTGCCTGTTTTTAATTGCAAGAGGAGCAGATTAATCTGTGGTGATTTGGTCTGTGCTGCCAGTGGCACGACCAGTATGTCGTGTAGTCAGCAACGGGACCAGACAAACGCTGTCCTTGGGGTAGGACCTTGCAGACAGCCAGGAGGGGAAAACCAGCTCCTGCTGGGAACAGTCCTCACAGATCCTACTTCTGGTTTATAGGCAAAGGAGATTGAAGGTATCAAAATCTTCCAGTGCTGTTCTTCCATCTCTTTTGCAAACATGAATCACTTCAAAACTTACTTGTTCCGCAAGGTAAATGCTACTTTTTCAGTCAGCAGAAGTTTCTAAGGGCCTGCATTAGGGAGATACAAACTCAAATAAAACTGTCTTTCATTTTCAGATGGCCATGACAGCAGTGCCTCTAGCTGAAAGTGAAATCAGGGCTTTAATGGGTCTGTCTGACGCTGCAGTGGAAAGAGAGGATCTTAAATGCTCTTGTGTCTGTCATCCAACTCCACCACCACTTAGGGTGAGCTTTGAAAGTGTATTTATCTAATCTGTTTGAGGAGCCTGGTTTTATGTTACTGAGGACAATGTTCTTAACTTGCCAGTAATGAAAAGGCTGTAAATATTTATATAAAGCAGATATATATTTGCTGTATAAAAATAAGCAAATATTACCACTGTATTTCTTTACTCATACTTTATGTGACAGAGCAGTAGTAGCTCAGTTTACAGGATGAATTAAATAGCAACTGAAGTATTCACCATATCCTCTCCTCAGCGGAAAGAGTTAATTTTGTCAGGTACTTCCATAAGGATTTTCTTCTTTTTCCCCGTGGAAGTGAGAGAATTCCCTTGTTTAGGAGGAATTTGTTCCACTGGCAAGTATAAAGTAGCTCAAAGGCAGCTACGGTGATTGTGATAGAGGATTTCTCACCTTTACTAAAACTGGCTGCTGTGCATCTTCTAGGGTCACTCATATACTTCTTTATCTGATTTTTCTAAATTGTCTTAGACAATATAAGAAAGGAATTTTCTATCTTCAGAAGTTATTTTTCAAGCAGTTAGATGTGATTTGTAAAGCCCATTTTATGAGAAAGTTGAAAGATGTTGGTTTGGAAAACGTGTGGCACCAAGGTACTTTAGATAATTTAACATCATCTTCTAAAGTATGGAAACACAGAGAGGGACTTTTCCTTTCTTGTGTTATAAAAATGAATAAGCACATTTGTAGCAGTTGAGAAAGAAAAATTGATTAAATCAGGAAAGCTGGGGAGGGACTCTTGGTGAGGGAGGGGAGCCCGAGGAGGAGGGGGAAGAGTTTGACCCTGAAAGAGGGGAGATGGAGCTGAGATGTGGGGAAGAAGTTCTTTGGTGTGAGGGTGGTGAGAGCCTGGCCCAGGTTGCCCAGAGAAGCTGTGGCTGCCCCATCCCTGGAGGGGTTGAAGGGCAGGTTGGAGGGGGCTTGGAGCAACCTGGAGTGGTGGGAGGTGTCCCTGCCCAGGGCAGGGGGTGGCACTGGGGGATGTTTAAGGTCCCTTCCAACCCAAACCATTCTATGATTTGCAATACTGTCTTACTTGGAGCCAAATATTTGCCACCTCCTGGTCCCAATTCTTTCAACCACTGGTGTACTCCTCATTTTCCATCTTAGATACCATATACAGAGAAGCTGGTGAAGCTGCGCCACGCAGATTCTGGATCCTCATCATCTTTGGTTAATTTGGTCCATTGGTCAACGTATGGAGGCAGACTCAGCTCACAGATATTCTTGATGGGAGCAGATGATGCATCGTCCGGCTTTAGCGCGGGGCTTCCGACCGAAAAAAGGGAGGATGAAGGGAGAAGAACTTGCCTTTCATCAGCCTCCGCCATTGATAATTCCTCAGTGCAGTTGGATCAGGAAGAACAGCGGGTTTATTGGCCGTGTCCAGTTCATGCCATTATTTTAGACTTCAGCATGGTGCAGTTTGTGGATTTGATAGGTTCCGAGTTACTGCGACAGGTAAGAACCCAACTGCACAGAAATGAGAAACCTGGAGTTTACCCAACGCCTTTTGTTTCTCCTTGGCCTGAAATGCCCTGCTACCTAACTGTCTGCACATCTTCCAGTTGACCTTTACCTATCGAGTTTCAGAAATTAAGAAATACCCATAAAACCACTTTAAAAAAAAAAAAAACCAAACCAAAAAACCAAAAAAAAAGCCCCACTCTCCATACAAAGGACATGGAAAACGTCTCCTCCACTGCACCCAGTTCTGGAATCACATAAGCTAAACCCACATTTATAATAATGTCTACTTTGGGGGGTTTTTTTTTCCATTTTGGCTGTTTATTTTTTCCTCTAGCTGGACAATTAAAACAAAAAGCTCTTTTTTTGAAGTGTCAGATATAAAACTACTAGCTGTTATTTTGTTATTTTCGCTGACTGTCTAATTAGCCTTTTCTTTGAAGCGTGTCGTGAACTTTTAAGTCTTCGAGTGGGGACCCGAGGCAATGGAGATATATATTTAGTAAAAATAAATTCCATGTAGCTGTGCTTCTCAGAAAAAATCCAGTTCCAGATGGATTCTTAGTCAGCTCCCTCAAACTCTGCGGCACAACTTCAAAAGATTTTTCATTAATAATAAGTTAGATTAACACCTGTTGGAAATTAATTGTGGACTGAGCTAATGTCCCTAAAATTCTTATTTACCACTCATTAAAAGGGAAAGGGGGGTAAAGTCAAAGTCTTTGCAGATTGCTTACAGCCCCATGTTCTGAAATCTTGTGGTTCTCTGAAATAATGACTTTCATTGCCTTTTTTTTTAAAAAAAAAAAAAAAGAATTAACTACTTTGAGTTCCTTTAATTACAAAAGGTCAGACATTGAGAAAATGGTGAGAATCTGTCCTCTCTAAAATCTGATTCCTTTCACACTAAGTTGATGTACCTCAAGATGTTGGACATGAACATTGAGCCCACTGTTCCTGTGAGAAGGTTTTGTTGAAGTGAAGCGCTATCCCGGTGCGGCGTGAAGGGAACGGGCTGGGTGGGGGATCTCTGGCTGTGACCCGTTCCTTCTTCTGGACTCAATATTCATTAACATCTTGGAGAATTTGGCTCTTTGGTGCTGAGCTCAAAACCGGGATTTGAGATAACGGAATAAAGGTTTTCTTCAGAGATAAAAAACTACAAGGGAGGTTTGATTTCCCTGTTTATTTTTTACCTTTTGGTGCACTTGTATAATGCAGAATTGTTCTAATGTCTGATGGAATTCTTTCCCCAGATCATCTATATGTTCCACAATATTGGCATTACCGTCCTTCTAGCTGGCTGTCACTGTGAGTATGGTATTTGTGTCCTAATATTGACTTTATCTCCAAGGGTGAGTTTTAAACTTGAGTGAACTATTTCAGCCATGGTGCTCGGTGTGATTTTGCTGCTTGATTTGTTTCCCCCCTGTTTTTCGTAGCCTCTGTGATGGCAGACTTGGAGAAGAATGATTTCTTTGATGGCTGCGTCACCAAAGAAAGGTTCTTTCTAACCCTTCACGACGCTGTGCTGGCAGCTTTGGACATGCATCAAAGGTCAGGTGGGCTAGAACCTGCTCCACAAGAGTTTGCTGAGGAACCTCCAGCTGACCAGCAGAAGGTAGAGCATTTAGCTTAACTTTTAAGCCTTCATATTGTTAAATTACCCTCTCAGTAGCTTAAACCTTGTCACGTGGCAGAGGAAATGGGGCAGAGCTGATGCTCTGTTGAATTCTCCAGTTTTTCACAGGTACTTGCCTTTTTGCAATGGAACCAAATTAATAATAATCCGAATTATTTCATTGATCCCCGTGTTCCTGTTTGGGGAAAGGCATCTTTGTGTGCAGGCTGGAAAAGATTCCCACTGAGTTTTGTGGCAGGGAATGACTTTGTTGCATTTTAAATGATTTCCATTCCTCCGACAGCGCGAAGACCCTGCCAAGGCAGAGCAAAAGCTCCAAGTTTTATATTTCCAGAGGTTACTGCACCAGCTCCCTTGGGGCTGGTGAGGGGAAGTGAAGGACAGAGTTAGCTTGATTTCCTAAAGAACTGAAGTTTATGCACATACTGTCAGTACCCAGCAATAATTTTTAAGCTGGCTGCCTGTCTCAGCCAACTTTGAATAGGGCAGACAGCTTTGAGTTCCAGGAAAAGGCCTTGGTCTGAGTAGAAGATTCCAGTAATTGCCCCACTTTGGGAAAGAACCCAACCCTGGCTGATCATCCCGTGGAAACTGCCAGGCTGGGGTCCCGTAGCTGAAGGAAGCGAGGATGAAGTCAAAAATCTATCCAAATCTGCAGGAAAATGCGGATCTTGAGCTCTGCTGTTCATGGAACAACTTGTTTAACTCTCTTATCTTGGAATTGTACAGAATAGGCTGATGGAAGGATATTGACCTTCTGGACACTCTCTCCCATAGAAAAAAATACTCCAAAGAAGGAAGGTGACAGTAAACATTCACCAATGTCCCTTCAACGGACATAGCGGGGAGGGTTGGGCGCTGCCACCAGGCAGGAGGTGACTGTGGTTCCCCAGCAGCCCGCTCTGAGGCTGGCCTGGGGCTGCAGAAGGGACCCCTGGCAGCTCAGGTGTGTCACCTTTGGCAGTCCCTGCTGGTGCTGGCTCATGCCCTCGGCAGCTGGAGACTTGGACTGCCCCACGCTCCCACGTCAGCGTGGCCCTCGCTGCTGTGACAGGGCTGTTGCCTTGGTGTGGGGAACCGCACTTGACCACCCTCGGCTGACAGGGATGTTTGTGTACATTTTAGGGAAAAAGTCTGAAGAAGAATAAAAGCTTTTCCTCTTCCAAGAGCTCTGACAGCAAACTTCTGCACAAAGAGCCAGTATCGGATATCTCAAGCTCAGCCCAGAGTAAAGCGGGGCCAAGCTCTCTCCAGCGATACGATTCCCCACCCCTGCAGTCGGATTTCCAGGACCCGAGCTGGGGGAAGAGCTGGAAGTACACCAACAATCCCTGAATTACAGGGATTTACAGGTGGGGAACTGGGTTTTCAGTAGAGAGGAAGAAGGTACAGTTAAGCAACAGGTCTGGTGGTTCTTATCAGCCTTCCATCCTGTATTTCTTTTTATTCTTCTTCTGTTCCAGAGTTCTTAAAATAGAGAGCCTGACAAACACCTCCAGTAATTCTGTTGTTGGAAACAAAAAGCAGCATTTATGTTACTGCTTTCAAGCATTTGCAAGTAGATGTGCTGCCAAGCAATGCATAAAGCAGAGGAATATCCATGTATAATTCCTAGTTTTGTAGCTAATTCTAGCAAATGATTTGCGCTTGTTCTCTGAAATTCTTTACGTTTCGGGTTTAAGTGTCCTAATTTAGCACTTCTCATGTATTTGTTGCTTGCTAGTAAGTAAAATGAATCTGCCCTATTTCAACAGGTTACATGCAGGCAGTTTTGCTATTTTCAGATGGATTTAGAATGATGTGAATCTTCAAAGAAAACATTTTATTATTAATCTTCAGCACTTTGATGAAGTTTGTATTGTCTGCACTAACACCTCAGCCCCTTTTCTAACCCACCAGAACTAAATCCTGATAAAAATACAGTATTTTTTTTCCATGATTTTGTAGTCCTTTATTGAAATAGTGAAGAATGGAGGAATGTATTTGCTTTGTTCTGAAGAGCCAGGAAAATCGTTGACTGAGATATAGTTGGCATTTGGGGAAAAAAAATCATAGAATCATAGAATGGTTAGAGTTGGAAGGGACCTTTAAAGGTCATTTAGTCCCAGCCCTGCCCTGGGCAGGGACACCTCCCACCAGAATCAGGTGGCTCCAAGCCCCCTCCAACCTGACCTTCAACCCCTCCAGGGATGGGGCAGCCACAGCTTCTCTGGGCAACCTGGGCCAGGCTCTCACCACCCTCACACCAAA
>VXBJ01001694.1:0-27128 GCA_013400055.1 Nycticryphes semicollaris | reverse complement strand
TTTTTTTTTTTTAAATTGACCATTTTGCCATTGAGTGTAGGGAAGCATAGAACACAGTCAGCAATAGGAGTAACAGGATAATTTCCTTCTTGAATTGCTGACTTGCATGAAGATTAATTATGCTTGCCTGCTTGGAGTGGTTTCAGGTAAACAATTAGAAAGTTCTTTATCAGCTCCTTGAAACACTTTCATAGGATGAGGAGTATGTGAAGTGGAATTATGTTTTCTTAAAAGTGGAGGAGGAGGGGGAAAGGGACAGAGCAGGGGAAACAAAAAAAGGAAGAAACCAAACGTGATACACACGGAGGGCAGAAACTGATTTGCCCTCACAATGATTTCTATTCTTAATGTTTTGGTGTCAGCAATGTGAACAAAACTGTGAGATGTTAGCGTGAGCTGGCTGCCAGATACCAGAGAAGTTTTACGGATGTCAGTGGTTACATCTGCCTTCAGCAGTATTTCACTGGCATGATTTTTATAGTGGTGATATTTGCCAACAACAGCCCACTGCTTAGGGGTTTCTGACTTGTTAGTGTTGATACAGTAGAACAGACCATAGTACTGAGATGGTTTTGCAGAATTTTTCTAGGCTAGATAGAGCTTGGTTTGTTTTGCTTGGATGCCAGTGGTGTCTTTGGTCTTGGAAAACATTTTTCTTTTCACAAGAACCTTTATTATTGGGGAAAAAAATTAAATTTAAACCTTCTCTTGAGACCCCACGTGGGGTATTGCATCCAGCTCTGGGGCTCCCAACATAAGAAGGACATGGACCTGTTTGAACGGGTCCAGCAGAGGGCCACAAAGATGATCAGAAGGATGGAGCACCTCTACTATGAGGACAGGCTGAGAGAGTTGGGGTTGTGAGAAGAGAACGCTCTGGGGAGACCTTATTGTGACCTTCCAGTACCTAAAGGGGACCTACAGGAAAGATGGGGAGGAACTCTTTATCAGGGAGTAGCAAAAGGACAAGGGTAGATTTAGATTAGATACTAGGAAGAAATTATTTACTGTGGGAGTGATGAGGCACTGGAACAGGTTGCCCAGAGAAGTTGTGGGTACCCTGTTCCTGGAAGTGTTCAAGGCCAGGCTGGATGGGGCTTTGAGCATCCTGGTCTAGTGGGAGGTGTTTCTGTCCACGGCAGTGGGGTTGGATCTAGGTAATCTTTAAGGTCTCCTCCAAATCAAACCATTCTAAGAAATTATGATTCGATGGAACAACTAAGGCAGCTCAGCAAACACTGCATTTATGATGGGTGCTATACACAAGTTCTATCTTTTGTTAGTGGTGGCTTTTTTAGCAACTCAGTTCTTGGTAAAATGGGTTAATAAATAAAATGGTAAATCACATCCATCACCCAGTGTTAAGGATGTAGGGACAAAGGTCAAAGGAAGTTATAATGCCTTTTGTTAGAACTGTTTCTATAGCTGAGGGAATAGACAAAGGTCTGGGCACGCAGATCTTGGTTCTGCTGACATTCAAGTCAGCTTAGTTACAATTACTGAATTATTTGACTTTTGGTGTATATAGAAGCTATCTAAATGCTTTTCCAGGTATTAATGTTTCTTCTAGTCCTTGCCTATAAGGAAGAAAATTGTTAGCAGAATTTGTGGCTTGTGTTTGCATGAGCTTTTCCCATTAGCCTTTGCTGAAATTCAACAGTATTTGGATTACTTAGTGTGCTGGTACATTTTAAAAAGTTAAATGAATTAAAGATGAATGAAATGTTAACTGATTCCTGCTCTTGACAATTTAGAATTCTGAAGTGGTTGTGATGTCTCCAATTTTGTGGATGTTGCATTAGTTTAGGAAGTGGTAAACTATGCATAGCTTACACTCAGTATTAGCTGTGCATTATATCATTAACATAGCAGGTACATGTGCAGTGATTCAGCAGGTGCAAAGTTACTGTTTGATTTTAAAGTAGCAGCAAGTGTGTGGGATAAAATTTTGTTGTATTGGCAGCAAGGCATATTGCATTACTAGTGGTTACATTCCTACAGAGTTTTGGCAAACGTTTGAAGAACAACACTTTAGGTTTAAAAGAAACATCAAGAGCAACATTTCAGGAGCACTAGGCATTAAGCTCATTGACGGGAGATAATGTGATCTAAGCAGTTACCATTCTAAATTACACTTCAGTGTTCTCAGATACCAATATTCCTGTACTTTAATAAATAATATTCTTGTCTGTGGCATAAGGGAGTTGAAGAAACAATTGATGGCAGAATAAAGAAACTTCTCCCTTTAAAAAAAATCCTCTAAAAGTCTGTGTGAATAAAAAGGAAAAGAATATTGGTACTGTCTTGGGAGAAGTGACTGAAGACTGGCAAATTGGGGAGATTTTCTGGATAAGGATGTCTTCAGACACCCAGCAGAAGTTATCCAGATCACAAGACTTTAATTACCTAGGAGTGTTGGTTAGAGAGTATGAGAGGATGTAGGTTCCTAGTAAATTCTTGGATGACCTTGGTAAAGCTTTCCTGGTACTAAACATTAAGCAAGCAACCAGAGGATAGGTACTTCCAAGCTTTGTTGTAACCAGAAGATAAGTAACTTGTGTGAGAGTGGGCAAATGAGAGCATGGGAGGGAGGATGTGCTAAAATAAAACACTGGATTTTTAGAAAGGCAAACTTCAGCTAAGTCTGGTTAACATAAATCTTATCCACCAGCTCTTTGTGTGTTAAGAGCAAAAAAAAAAATAATAAATTAGGAGAGACATTGTTCCTTCAGAAAATTTTTCTTAATGGCAGAAATTGAAACTATTATTCCACAGAGGAAAATATGAAATGTGGTGAGGGGCTGGTTTGGCTACTAGCAGACTCTTAAACATCAAACACAACAAGGAGGGAAAGGAAATCTAGGCTGGATTGCCACGGGCAAGTGTAAAAAATATAGCATAAGCACACATAATTAAAATGCGACATTCAGAATGGCCAACTCAAAAAAGGTAACAAGAAATCATTATAGAAATAATATGAATGATGTTAGTAAAAAGAAAGACAGGGAAGGTTTGCTGCTCTTTGAAGACGGGAGCTGTGGACAGGTAATGCAAAGCAGACTGAGGGTGGTTTGGATTTTAGTTTTGTACCTCATGTTTAAGAAGAGAGACAGGGACTAGGAAGCAAACATGGGGTTTTAGTGCTAAAACCCTAAGCTGGGTGTGAGGAAGGAACAAGTTATGAAGCATTTTAAAAAGTTTGAGTTTGAAGTGTTTAAAAAACACTGTTGAAAGGGTAGGAGATAGCTGATGTAATTCCTGAGCTGCTGCAGTTACTTAACTCATGGAGGATGTCTGTAATACTGAGACTGAGAAGAATGATCATGGTGTCTGTCTTTACAGAGTTGGGGGGGGGGCATTGTTTGGGGGCTGGGAGGGAAGTGGAAATGAGCAGTTGCAGACCCAGCTGTTTAGCTATGATTATTTGTTCTGGTACTCTTCCTGGGAATTAAACCCTCCTAAAGCAGTAGAAGATGACAAAGAAATGAGCAGTAACCCATATGATTTTATTTTTAAGGTTTAACCATGTTAGACTAATGCAGTTTCTTTCTCTGAAATGCTAACAGGCCCTGCAATCAGAAGAGGAGCAGCTCATCTCTGCTATCTTTGCTCTTCATGATAGGAAATGTCAAAACTTCACTCTTGTTAAAGAATGTCTGGAGGAATTGACTGTGGGTAAGTGCTAAATTGCTTGAAAAACATTGTTTTCTCTCGAAATGGACTCATGAGATAGTGTTTTCGTTTGGAGGTTGGTTTTTTTGTTTGTTTGTTTTTATATATAAGAAGGATTTAGGTATTATAGTGAATGACAAGAATAATAAGAGTCAACATTGTTATATAATTGTAAAATTACAGAATGTCATACAAAAGTACTGTCACGGCATGCTTGCATTCTGCCCTCAGAAGAGGTATTTTTTTAATAGGGCTGGTTCTCAGGTTGGGGCTGAGGTTTACATGGCAAAAGCATGACCCTGCAGCCAAGATCCTTACTTCAAACACAGTGAGCCTCTTTAAAGTAATTGCTGCCTCCTGATTGATGACAGCAATCACAGAGGGCCAGAAGGACCAAATGCTTCCCCCTGAGGCTTCCTTCATACACCTTTAAGACTTCTCTAGTTCATATGGAGGGGTCCTGTGACTGTATCACACAGGTGAGAACAAAGTATATTCGGTAAATTAAATGAAGTAATCTTTTTAGTCAGTGTTGAGGTAGTTTCCAGTTTTGAAAATGGAATTAGTTTAAAAAAAATAAAGTTCATACAAACCTATTGGAGGGAGTCTGGAGGGCAGTAAGAATACCTGGGTATCCAGAGGAATGACTGAATGAACCAGGAGCTGTTATTTTTGCTTCATAGAAGAGAATGAGGTAGAAGAGAAATGAGAGTGAGGGTTCTTAGGTGAAATATGCATCTTTCTTACGATGTTCTGTTTTCTTTCCCTTGGTTAGTAAGAGACTATTGCATTGGAATATATTATCAGGAAAAGCAAATAGTTTTGAGAAGAGGTGATGCATCACCTGTTGGTTGGTTGGTTGGGTTTTTTTTCTTTTTGCCTGCATAGTGTAAATGAGTGAGAGGTACAACTTCACATCACTGTGGCTGTCACAAATTAGCTGGAACTCCCTGATACAAGACAGCAACGCGAAATAAGGTCTATGAACAACATAAAATAAGGTCTGTGGGCATGCCTGTACCCACACTGGTTCTGTGGGAGCAAATCCCAGAACAGGGAGTGCTAGGAGATGCGGTGTGAAGATGCCTGGGTTAGCTTCAAAAGCAGTTTAGTCATATTTGTATGCCATTGCATCCAAGCCGCAGTGGTTTTACTGCTTTCAGACTTGTGCTAATGTCTGCTGTCTGCCCTGCAGACTTAATCAGCTTGGCTAGTGACAATTTGGCAAACTTTGTCATGTAATCCACTCAATGTTGTAAACAACCCTCTGTTGTGCTGCCCTTGTAGCTTGTGTTTATTTGGGTGCAGTAACTCTTTTCCTTTAATTGTCCGGCAACAGCACAAAACAGAGATGGCTCTTCGCTGTGTGAGATTTCTTGTCTGAATGCTATGCTAGGGGTAACAACAGTGACATTAAACAAAGATTTTAATTTCAGTAGGGTGCTATTGGGTACAGCTGTGAATAGCAGAAGAAAAATAAAGGTATGAGGAAGTCTTGCAGTGTCAACTGATCTTTAAATCAAAAACAAATAGGCAAAATTTTATGTAAAATTAACAGTTTAGAAGACTTTTTTTTTTTTTTCTCATAGAGGGAAGTTTCCCAGGACATATCACTTCTAGGATATATTCTTTCTCTTAATGACCATTATGAATGTATTAAACAGAGGTAATTTTTTAACATACTTTCCTTTTAATATTTTAAAGTCCATCTGCTGTTTTTGTGGGATTTTGAATGGCATGTATTGCTACTGGGAGTGTTTGTACTGATTCATAAATCTGTGGGTTATGGTTTCTGGGGTTATTTTCTTGGGCTTTCACATGAAGGGGAAAGATAAGGAAAGCAATTTAAATTTCCCAAACCACAAAGCTATGTATCTTTCATAATATCTAGCTGGGATAGTGGTGTAGGTTATGATACATGGGTTGCAATACAGTCTCTAAGGACAACTTTCATCTCAAACAAAATGCAGTATAATTCTGAGCTCAAAATTAATTGGGTAAAGGAAGATGGCTAGTTCTTGGCTATTCACTTAAAAATCCTTGAAAAGGCTTTCATCATTCTGAGGATGTCCTGTAACATGCCTATTAAGAGGAGGTTTGACAGACTGCTCTGCTGTGGGTTGAAGAAACATTGAAAACTGCCTTCTGTCATTATGTTGATGATATCAAGATATAAAATAAAGCATCCTTATTCATGAAGGTTACTACTATGAATTCACTATTTTTATGCCCTAAAACTCTCTAATATCCTTATCACACCAATATTAGGACAGAATTTCAAGCTATCCAAGCAATGTAAGCTGATATATATTTTTTTTTCTGATATTTATATATTTTTTTAAGTGTGTTTCCAATTTTTTTTTTTAGCAGTCCCTCTACCGTTTCATGTTTTCCTCATTTGTTTCATTTTTCGGAAATGAGAAGGCAAAACCTTTTTGTGTTCTCTCTCTCCCTTGGCCTTCCTCCTCCCCCTGCTTCCTTAGGATACAGAATGCAGATGTGTGTTATTTTTTACCCGGTGTGTGGTATTGCTTGCTCGCCTTTACAAAAGCTATGTATTTGATGCAAAAGCAAAATACTTGTTCTTTCATAAATACATTACGTAAGGCAAGACTGTGCTTGGCAGTAATGGTTTATCAGTGCCTAGAAAGAGTGTCGGTGCTCTCCAGAGATAAAGATGTATTTATTTCTACCTGGCAGTACTGAATTTTGTCTGGAGGTGAATGAGAGCTGGTACCAAGTACACGCTGGCAGAACTGTGTGATTAATATGACTCTCCTGGGCCACAAGTAGAGGAAGCTGTAGGTTTAATTGTAACTGTACTTCTTTAATTTAATTATAAGGTGTTTTTTTTTTTTTAACAACAAAAAAAACAAAACCAAAACCAACAAAAACCCAGATTAGAAATTGGAATTTCTTTAGACTACTCAATTTCTTGTGATTTTTGTATACTAGACTGAGTCTTCTTTTACCCTGTAACCTAAGGAGTGTGTTTGTGGTTTTTTGGTTTAGTTTGTTTTAAATGATATGGGAAGCTGAAGGCACTTAGGATCTGGAAGGTTGCCATAGCTTGATGTCAAAGTTTCAGATCAAGATTTTTTTTTTTAATTGTGTGATCTGAGAATCTTTCCATGTTCTGAATGCCTTCTCTTTGAAACCTTCCCATTAACATATCATAGAGAAATCATGCTCTTGTACACCGGACTCAAGAAACAGAGCTTTGTGTGTTTTTCTTTACTGCCTCAGTGGTAGTAACAAAGATTCATTGAGTCAGTCTTACAGTACTTTGAAGCTGAAACACTGTACAGTAGGATAATTCGGCACCACTCTTAAATATGTGTAATATTTTATTAAGCATATAATGGAAAGCATGCTCTATCCAGATCAGAAATGGGATTGTTCCTCATATGATTCTGTTCTTCATTGACTGTGGTTTCAGTCTCTTGTACCAATTTTCAGTTTCAGACTTGTGATTCTGGATAAGAAATGTTCTTCAGGTTGAAGCACGCTGGAATCTTTAAAACAAATGTGCAAAGAGGCTTTTTCCCTCCTCCCTTAATTCTGATCCATTTGAGGGCACCTCCATGGGTGCTCCTTGCTTATTCCTTTCCCACATCTACTGGAAAAGATGCCTTTTAGTGAGGCTTGGGGTTACCTTCTGTGCTAGACTTTGGTTCTCACTATGAGTAGGGGCTATTTCTCTTCCTTTTTTTTTTTTTTCTTTTCCTCTTTTCTGTTCCCTATGATGTACTATTTCGTATGTAGCTAAAAGGAAAGAGAAAGGCCAGGTTGATCAATTTGTAAACCTCAATCATGAGGACTTCCTTTAGACTATACCTTTTTTATTATGTATATGACAGTAGTCTTTATGTTACAAATTAAAGGACATAAATCTGTATTATCCATATTATTTAGCTTAATGTTTAAGCTACAGGATGGTTTGGTCAAGAACACAATTACAATCTCCATTTATAAATTTACACAGACAAGTGATACAGCAGAACATTAAATTAAAAAACTGTATTTAACAAAGTTATAATCTTACTTTAATGGCCAAACATAAGATGTATGAAGCAGACAGGAGGGGAGTTAGTGTTAAATACAAATTTTGGAGCAATCTCCTTAATTTAGAGTCCCTACTTAAAATTATTTTGAGTAATAAGAAATATATTTTAAAATATCATGGTTTAGTGAACTAGAATTATGTGAACAGTATTTTACTATTTCAGTGATGCTGTACACATCCTCAAATTGTAGAAGCCAACTGGTAGTAACAAAGGCCATACAGATTGTCGGCAGATAAAAGCAATTGGAGAAGTTTTTGTGAGTCTCTTAGGGATTTTTATCTCTAGTGAGCTATGCAAATTAGTATCTTTCTGATCTAGGGTCAAAGGAAAAAACCTAACCAACTTTTTTCCTCATGTAGAATTAAAAAAACCCCAACACCTCCACATACTGTTTAAAGGATGCTTTAAGTGTTGGGCTGCCTTTTTTTTTTTAGTTGGGTTATAACATTTTCTGGATTAAGATTGTGGGAAAGGCACTGGCAGGAAATGTTTTGGAGATGATCTGGACGATAGAGGATTCATTCTGGTATCATTTCAGTTGAGGAAATTGGCTAGTCTTTAGGGCTACCTATTTGTTTTAATAGATGGGGAAAATAATGCTGAAAGACTTACGAGATTTCTAGTTGCCTCTGTGGGGGAACTTGGTATAATCATCCCTAAAATTCAGGAGGATAAAATGGCAAGGGGTCTTTTGGATCATGTAGTCTAGCCTGTACTGAAACCGTGTTATATTTGTGGTCTACAAACTGTGTCTTTCCATAAGCTCTTAATTTTGGGGTGGGTTTGATCATGCTGATTTGATGGGAAAGCTGTTTAAAAAGCTGATTTTTGGTCAAAAATTATATTTATGCAAAATAATTGTTTTTTCCCTTAATGGATATAGCTTTTTAACTTCTGAATGATTCCTTTCAGCATGCTGAAAACTCTTTCAGAAATTTTCCTCCTTGCTTCTAAGACAAAAAAACTGACAGCCTCCCTATTTTGAATTAATTTATGTAGTCTGGAGGAATTTCTGCCAGACAGGTTAGCAGGATGTCTGTAAAATCAATTTTGAATGCTAAGCACTGTGTAAATGAATAGACACCCTCTTCATACTTGCATTTTTTTTGTATGTGTGCGGCCTTGTTGCATGTCAAATATAAATTTAATATAAATGACTCTAGTGTTGACAGAAAGGTGTGGATTTTTCCTTCTCCTTTTCATGTGTTTAGCTTATTTAACAAGATGTTGCTATGATGCAATTCCTGTCTGACAACTGAGTTTTGTAATCAGCTTTTTGGTCACATAGTCAGCTTCAGCACTTAGTGTCACACTACTTTTTTATGCCTTTGGGTTGGTTTGGTTATTTTTCCCTCTTACGGTTACCTTTTATCCAGAATAGTTTCTTAATTGCCCTGAACATATTCAATGTGTGATGCACAAGTGCTTTTGAGGTGCAGCAAGGATGCAAATGTTTTTGGGTTGCAACACTGAACAGAAGGCATCAAGGAAGGGAAATGCAGATCACTTCTTTGGTGGTGTGGGCTCATAGATGACGATCACCTTCTTCAAGGGCTTCTCACCAAGGTAATGGTGGAAGGCCTGAAAACTCTGATCTTGACTGTGCAGACCTGTCTCATGCTGTGAAATACGCTTTGTTACTGCTTCTTTTGTGTATTTGAGATTTTATCAGCTTGTTATCTTTAAGATGATTTGGGTTTTTTTCCCCTCAGTTGTTAATTTGCTAAATTTCATTCAAGTGTTAGTGAGTTACTTTCTGTTAATAGAATTATAATTTTCATTTTTCTACTTTCTCTGCCTTTCTTTGTCTGTAGTGCAAAGCTGCTGATAGGTGTCAGCTGAAGAAACTTTAGATTTGGGTTGTCCACAAATGGAGCAGCCACCAGAGCAAGTTTTTCTGTGCTGACCTGTTGACATGCTTTAATTGCAAGTAAAGTAAGTGTGTGTATATGTGGGTATAATGGGGACTTCATAATAGACGTCTGTTTGCTGAACCATGAGCTCTCTATTTGGCCTGCTGGGTGTCACGATAGACTTTTACAGTCTGGATGCCTGTATTCTACACTACTGAAAGTGGGCTTGACTTCAGTCTTATTTAAAACACCAAAGAGACTCTAGTAGCAGTGAGCTGCATTTAGATAATGTGGGCTTTGGAGCATCTTGTCAATGTGTGGTGTTTCAGTTCTCTCCTTGTTCACACTTGTACACTATACTCCACAGAGGATGACAGTTGGATAATGCTCCTGTGGCAACCACGGTAATTGCTTACACATGAAATTAATATATGGTAATTACCAAATGCACTTTAGCTTTGGTGCCTTGTAACTTCTGGAGAATGACCGTATGTGACCTACGTGCCCTTTAAGTTGGTGGTAGATTACCAGTGCCAGACTAATGAGAATGCATGAGAACCCAAAAGACTGTACACCAGGATTTTCTTGAGTTGACAAGACTCTTTTTTTTGTTTGTTTGTTTGTGTGGTTTTGTTTGTTTGGTTTGGTTTTTTTTTCTTTTCTGAGTTTCATAATATCTTCATGCCATTTGGACTATTGGATATGAGATAATTGAAAAGCTGCCATGTGTGAAGAATGTAGGTTTTCTTTTTTAACCCTGGCTCTAACAGGCACACTGTACCATGTAGAAAGAGTTAAAGGAGGAAAGACTTGTCTTCTCTATCTGTGATTAAACATTGAAACTTAGAAATCCTTTTACATTAAAAAGTAAGTAAGGGGAAGAGGCTCCTAGACCTTGGTTTGTCATTGAGTCATCTTACTTCATGGTACTCTGCAGTGAAACTAGTCAGCTGAGAGATGAAAATTCAGATCAATCTCTTCCCTGACCTGATCTACAAGCATGAGTATCATTTGGTTCTTGATGCAACACCACACTTGTGCCTTTTTTTATTAGATAAGCTGTTTTACAAGGTGAAAAGTGCTGAGCAGTTATGAGTCGCCTTCCTAAGAGAAGCTTCTTCTCAGGTTGTGAAAGGGGCTGATGAAAGAGCATGAAGAGGGGTGTGGTCTTCATAGCTCGAATGTTTCATGGAAGAGTTGGCATCATCTGGGGAGGAGATGTGGGTTTTAGTTGCAAGGAAGTTGTGTGCATAAGAGAAGCCTGATCTAGCTAGTAGGAGGGAGCCCTGATGTGTGGGTGTGAAATGAGACTGGGTTTAGTACAGACAAGCTTGAAATCTGTCAGTGTGTTTGGTTTCCAGAGGTGTGTTCATGACACTTCGCAGGGCATTCATACCAGTCAAATAACATTGGAAAGGGGAACAAATATGGAAAGATACCTTATAATAATCACTAGTTCTGGTTTTTTATGTACTTAGGTTTTCTTTGAATCTGATTAGGAAAAAAAATAGGAATAGCTGGTAGATATTAACTCAGTATGAATGATCTGGTAAACTCTTGTGCCTTTTTTATTATTTTTAAAACTCCAAACACTTGCTTTGTGAAAAGGAATGCTAGCTTTCAGCAGCCTTTCATGTAGCATGTGTCTGGTCTTACCCTCTCCTACAATGGCTGTATGTTCATTCTTCCATCTCTTTTTTGATGCAGTTTGTTGCAGTTCTTGATGCTGACTTTCTATTTTGTCAAGTTGGAAGCGAAGATGTTGTTCTTCTCATATTAACCTGTGCTGCTCTGTAATGGTTAGGGAGGCATCTAGTTTCTCTGTAATATATTGTGCAAATTCCCAAAAAATCAAATCAATGTATCTTTAGGAAGCTGAGGGGCTGTAGATATACTGATGCTTGACAAGTTAAGTATTTAATATGTTATTGTTTTCACTCTCTGAAGGAATTAATTGGCAGCTCTGACAGTGTTGTAAACCTGTTTTATTAAATGCAAATATGTCTGAGTGTCAAGCCTTGTCTAGAAGCTCAGCTAGCAGGGTGTGTGTCCAGAAAAACTACGTGTTCCCAAGACAGATGCCACTATATCCAAAATTGAATGAGTATCAGCTTTTACATGTACTGAGTTCCAGCTTATCCATGTTTCTGTGGCTGTATGAGAGCAGCTTTGATTGCCAAACCTGCTATTTCTCAATCAGTTCTTCTAGGTAAGAGTTGTTCTTCCGATGGTTTGTAGCATGAGAATTTAATTACATTAATATCTTATGCAATAAAGGCAAGACTTATTTCTCCTTATAGAGAACAAAAGAACAACTGTTAGTTTAAACTGTAATACAGTCTTATTCTGTAACTTTGTTGACAGTAGTGTGCAGCTTTCAGTTAATTGGGTCTATCCCTGACTTAAAATCCAGTTAGGCTAACAGAAAGGCAGCGCAGTCCCTGATGGTGGAAAGTGGCATGAACTGTCACAGTGATGTGAAGTCTTTCTCTAGTCTCCACTACTTCCTAGTACATGTTAGTCATCAATTATACTAGTATGTATGAGTTCCATTTGCTTTAGATAATGATAGTAATGAAGAAAGATATTCTAATTTGAGTATCTAGTTTATTAGGTTTGTCTGTGATCAAGGAGACTTGAGATGATAATGTTTTTTATCAGAAAACACTAACACTTTTGAAATAAGTATGTTCCTATATGGTTTTGCTTTCAATTAAACTTTTCTAAGGAAGGCTTTCTTAGATTCAGGTTGGAACTTCAGAATGAATAAAGACACAAAATGGCTAAAAGCCCTTTTTAAAAGTTACTTAGTTTGCATGCAGGATCTTAGGATCATGCTTCCTTTCAGCTCTATTTTTCTTGTGTGTTTTGGGGTTTTTTCTTGTTTGTTTTTTGGTTGGTTTTTGGTTTGGTGGTGTTTGGTTTTTTTTTTCTCGTGAAAGGTTTGTAGGATTTTCAGTTTGTTCTAGTTCAAAAAAAAAAAAAAAAGTAGAAAAATTGTGAAGACTCAGACTTGTGTGGAGGGAACTGTCTTTTTCATTCAGTGGTGAGTTTGATCTCAAGAGCAATCCAGTTCAGTTTTCTGAAATTAATATTATAGGGTAAGATCCTAGAGATGTAGGTAATTTGTAAATTTGTAGGGAAGATGTAGGTAATTCTTAAACTGCCTTGAGCTTCACAAAATGTTAATATTAATAGAAAAGAGCTATTACATGATTCAGATTTTACTCTTTTGTAGGATTCCTTGGGTGGGTTGCAGGCTACTTGGCCTTCTTTAGGAGCCAATGATATGCTATAAATGATTTCCATAGTTCTTATTTCTAATCTTTCATCACTATATAGTAATATATAAATTTGATCTCAGCACTATATTGAGGGATAGATCCATAAAGGATGCATCTGCCTGGCAGTTTGGGGAAGTATAAAGGTCTATACACTGTTTTAGTAACGCACAAGATACTTATTTTTTCTCAGCTTAAGACGAACAAGGAAAAATCTTGTTTATATATCGCATAATGCAGCCTGTTCGTTGCAGTTTCAGGGTGTGTCATGAAGAATGTTTTGTCCAACCATCATGACTTATTTGTCATTGCTTGTGTCTTGAGTTGAATTAGATAAGTGCACATTTTGCCCTGAAGAATTGAACACAGTCCAGGGAAGTCAGCAATGTGTAAAGGTAGGTAGGAGAGGCCACTGGCATGATGAAATAGAAAAATAAGAGAAGTTTTCTGATAATGGTGACAGCTGTTTTTCTTGGCTTTGGTCCTATAAAAATAGTAAATGGGTATTTTTCCAGAATTGGCTTCACCTTAGTACGGAATTAGTGTAAATTGTGCTTGGTAGCAGCCCTAGGAAACCTATGGGAATTTGTAACCATTCTGAATAAAGGAGATTTGAGACATTCATTGTTAGTAATTAAGAGATTTTATGTTAGTCTGAAAAAAAAATGTGAATATGCTTTTAATAATAAAAGTGAGCATTATCAACATAGTATTTTTATGTTTATCTTCAGGAAAACCACCATTGTAATGGCAGTAAACCAGTAAACTTATAAGGAAGAAGTCATGCTAATACAAAATAAAACTGCAGAACAAAATCTCTAAGTATCAAATGCTCACTTGACAGGATGCTTTCTCGTGTATCATTGCTCTTCACAACTCAACACTTTTTAAAACAAAAAGGGTTTTCAGGTAAAGCTGACTTCATTTTTCTAAGTGTGGATTAAGTAAGTTGTTTAAAAGTGTGCATTATTATTTCAAAATATAATCTTGGAACAAATGAGAGAGAAAAGTTAAGATATACTGTTAATATATGCAAGGATTGATTGAATTGGAGTGCTAAATGTAAACTCATTCATTAGATTTTGGTTTTGTTTCTGCAGTCCTAGAATCTGTTGGGCTGAACAGAAGATCACCAGAGAAACCTTCCTTTCTCTAGCTGTTGTCAGACAAGCTTTCTCATTAATCAGACAAGCAATGGAGACAACAATGTTTGATGCATGTGTTGTTTATGGAGCAGTGGGGATTGGAGGGGGTTTTCGAGTTGGACTGTCCTTACAGCAGTTGAATTGTAAAGGGAGTTGAGGGGTTTATGGCCTTGAGAGAAGGCAGGACAAGCCTGGTGGAGGTTGTGCAGCCGAAGTACAGAAGCTGAGGTTCCCGGCGGCCGTGTCTCAGAAACGCTGTTTTGATTTAAAACCAGAGAGGGCCTCATGTGCGATTCAGCCACTTTCCTGGTGGTCTGGTTTGGGTCCCATCCTACTGACCGTGGTGACACCCGTGACTGAAATGAGAATTTAGGAGCCTCTGTACTGGCTGGGGTCAATGATGAACTCGGCACAGCGGTGTTTTCCAGTGGCTACTCTTTAAGGCAGAACTTGTGATAGTCTGAGCATATGGCAGTGTCTTTGCCCTCATGCTGTCCATGGGCTTACTTAATCAAAAGCAATAGTCTTCCTGTTCTGTAAATTCAGGCTTTTTTGTGTTTAATGAGTCTGACTTACTGCTTTTAAAAATTGTGTATACTTTTGGTACATGCTATGGCCTGTAACAATGAATTCTGTAGCTTGTCACAAATAAACACTTGTGCAGGAACAGAGATGGCAAAAGGATCTCCTCCAGAGGGAGGAGAATGCGGGATCAAAATTTTAGGTGTTTAAGTCACGCATCATATACTTCTTTTAATTTCTTTAAAGGACTCTGTGTCTCTGATTTAGTGTATGTTTCAGGGCTATGATGTACATTTATCTTTCTGGATCCTGGAGAAATTTTTTAAACTCTGGTTTTCTAGAAATTGAATTGTATTAATGCAAAAGTAATGTCACCTACTTCAAGTGTACTTGGGCTTTTTAAAGCAGTGTTTGTGGCCTTAGTTTCATATTAAGTTGAATGTTGTAAAATTTATATTGAATATTATTTTTGTTATAAGTCTTTTAAAACAAAGATTTGGACACCTTAAGTATAACATTACTGAGAAGGAATTTTGGAGAAACCTTTTTACAACCGAGATTAGATTAATAAGATTTGCTGGCAGTGCTTGAGGTTCAAGGTGAAGAAATTGATTGGGTAGTAAATTAATTGAGTCCATTGCTATAGGCGTACTCAGGTTGACAAAATGCAAGCTAAGCAGAATACTCCTCTCATCCTGCTCTTGCATCTCTATAAACTAAAGCAAACTGTGGCTTATCACTTCCACCTTCTCTTGGTTAAGATTATATAAATATGATGCATTCCTGAAGGGTATCTGTTGCTGAAACTAGCATATAGTTTGCAAAATGATTTACTGTAATATTCTTTTTATGTCCATTCAATTTGAAAGCTGTTTCTTCCTACCAGTGAAGTGCAACAGTGTAATCTCATTTACAGGCTGTTTTATTGTAGGCCTTTTCCACTTACCATGAAGATGTACAGCTGTACAGCTGACTACTTCAGTCCCAGGTTTTGAAGTTCTTTTTGTTTTTTGTGTTTTTTTTTTTTTTTTTTAAGTTTGCAAGGAAACTATTTTGTGAAACACATTGGGGTTTTTGCCTCTTTTCTAGTAGGAACTTTATATGCAAGAGGAAGGGAGAATCTTTCATGGCATTCTAGCTGTGGCACAAAAGCAGTGTATGACAGTATGTGAATGGCTGTTTCGATTGAATCTTTTACTAAGGGGCTAATGGGAAGTCTTTGACTGTACCTACCACAGAAGGAGGCTAATCCAAAACAATACTGCAGCTTTGACCCTAAGTCTGTGTTCTCATAGGTGAGATTGCTGTAACTCATTGACTTGATTGGTACTACTCTGGGATTTACTTTACCAACATCTGAACTTAAAGTGCAAGAAACATAAATATTTTGTTTCAGTGCAGAACAGTGCAGTATTTGTCTGTTTAATTGCCATACAATTATAACCTGATTGCTTTCTGATTATTTAGGATCCTTCAGATACAAAAAGGGTTACTACAAAATAACTTGCTAAGTACCACTACATATTGATTTTCCTCAATAGCATTTCTCTCCCTTCATAGCTGTTCTTCACATTTAATGGTTACTCATTTATACTGAGAAGACATGTAACAATGCTATTAAAAAACAAACAAACAAAACAAAACTCCACAACCCTATCTCAGGATATTGCTCATCATTCCTAGTTTTGCTGGTTGTTTTTAAGTCTTAATGAGCTTTGCTTGAGTTGAGAGTTTTTTCTCCCCGTGTGCTGAAATTACACTGCTGATGTAAAATGTAGCTTCTCAAGTGGCCTATGCAAAGTAAGCTTTCTACACACCAGCAGCAGAGTATTATTGTAGGATGTGCTGGAGAGGAGCTTTTGTTTTAGCCTCATGAAATAATTGTTTACATATACCCTTGAGCAACCAGCTGCAATTGAAAATATGAATCTTTTGAAGACGCTGTAGTAATGAAGCTTTTAGATGTATATTCAGTAACTTTAAAATTTATCTTACAGTAGAGTCTTTAAAGATCTAATTATTTATCTTCTCATTTAGAAAACAGACTCATAAACCACTCTGACAATTATCTGATTCTGTGGGTGATTCTAGTGAGTAAGTAAGCTACAACATGATACTGGGAGGAAAAAAAATGGGTGCAGTGATATTCACTGTTTTGGAAATGTCATAGTATCTTCAGTGAATATAAGAGAATATTAAAAACCTGGAGCTTGTTCAATTTCTGGAGGATTATAAATTATGAGAGCAGATGAGGGGTACTCAAGAACCAAGGAAATCTTTCAGTTCTAAGCCCCACAAAGGTCATGACACAAGTGGGAAAAGCTTTCAAAAGCCAAAGTAATTGAAATACTTCTCTTCTGAAAGCAGCTTAGAAACCTCAGCATAACTTTTTGCTATTCATGAATGTCAAGACAGGGACTCCATTTGGCTGTGATTAAGGAAGCAACTGTAGGTGTCATCCTAGGAGCAGTTCAAAAAAAGTGTTATGCCTGAGAGGAACTACTTGCTTTCCTATTTCTGCCCTTATTTTAAGGCTGTAACCTTAGCAGTCTATTTTCCCTTTCAAAACTGTGCTAACTGCACAGGAAAGTGTGTTTTAAGGTTGGAACTAAAGTCTTTTAACTGCAGTCATGGTAGATGCATTCTGGAATCGGTTCCCTCCATGCAAAGGACCTTTGAGGGTGGGTTGGAATAGATGAGGAAGTTGCTGTATCCTCTATTACTTTTCTTTGTGGCCAGGTAGGAAGAGGCACAGTTGCTGGGATGGGTGACATACAAAATAATCTGCTGGCCTCCCATGTTCAGCTTGGAACGGCCATTGGCCAAATGTGGAGATGGAGGTTTAATCTTGGAAAAATAAAATAGGAAGATAATCTGTGAGAAGCCAGAGTTCTTCCAGGTCCAGAGGAGGAAAGGATGTGAAAAAAATTTCTTAAGAAAATAAGAATTTTTTTATTAATATATTTACAAAAAGAGATTAATTTCTGGGAATGTTTTGTCTAGTGATCATGTTCGGTATGTCCAATGAGGTTTTGTCCACTTTTGCTAGCATTTTATGTTATGTTTCCATACATCTCCTTTATCAACTTGTGTCCCTTAGCAGCGGTGCAGTAGCTGTCAGGCCAGAGAATATTTCTCTTGCATTTGGTCAGTTTGGAATAAAGTGAGATTGGGAATCCAGTGTCTGGTGACATCTTGAACACTTTGAAACATTTATTGCTAATAAGTTTGAATTCTTGTAACATTATTTCAGAAGAACTAACATATCATTATTACTTGCTCAGTAACAGGGTATTGGCTGTAAATCTTCAGAATTTGACTTGCTGGCTCTAAACATACAACTATGGTAATAAAAATTGGGGAATAATTCCAAGAGCAGTACAGCTGATAGTCTATTAAAGGTGGAAGCCGGACAGCCCACCAGCCTCTCTCACTCTCCCTGGACCCCCTTGGCTTCTGTCTCCATTCCCAGCCTTTAGTGATGTGGGAGTCTTCCCTTCTGCTTTAACTCTTGTTAGAGCTGCTGTTAAACTGACTTGCTCTGTGAACTGAACAGGAAGTACAAAATAAATGTGCTAGGGATGTGGGGCAAGGGATAGGACCTCATCTTCTTGGGAACTATTCTGATGCCTCACCCTGCCTTTTAGAGCTATGCTTTTAGTAAAATCCCGATCAGGCACTCTGTAAATAACTGTTTTGTCCTAGAAAGATAGAACTGAGATAAAGATGAATTGCTAATCTTTGGACTATTAAAATTCATAGCCTGTAAAGCTTTGCTGTCTCTTAAATCTTACGAGTCTGTGACTGGATTCTGTTTTCCTTTCATTGGTCTAAATCTACCTTCATTTCACTGAAAGTCAACCTAGCGTGCAGCTGGAAAGAAAAATTCAGACTGTTTAATGAGACACAGTTGAAGCAATTCAGTGAAACAGACTAAGATGAATGAACATGTGGGAAGCAACTACAGTTGAAGAGAATAATATGCTGCATTTTGAGAAATATAAACAAGTAGGTTGGTAGTAATAAAGTGCTTGCACAAAGTAAGCCAATTTCCTAGAGCTGAAAACCCAACAATAGTTAATTTGGGAGATGAAGCTATTGTCCCATCGCATTGCTTTCTTAAAAGAAACGAGAAAAACTGGTCTGGCATTTCTGAAAGGCAAAGTAGCAGCTTAATCGGTATCATGAATGACCCTGTTCAGAACTTCTTACTTTTCCTGAAACTGGCGGAGGCTGGGGGAGGGAACAAACAACAACAACAACAGAAAAAACAGGCAAAAAAATAACCTGACAAACTGAGCAGAGTTACTGATGCTCTTTTATGAATACTTTGGGTTTTTTGGCCAGGTGTCCACTAAAGCTGCTCTATCACTCCCCCTCCTTAACTGGACAGGGAACAGAAAATATAGTGAAAGGCTTGAGGATTTGAGATAAGGGTAGGGAGAGATCATTCACTCAAGGAAATTAATTTAATTTATTGCCAATTAGAGGCCAGAGCAGGGTAATGAGAAATAAAATCCAAATCTTAAGATTCCTTCCTTTCACCTCTCCCCTTTTCCTGGGTTCAACATAATTCCTGGTTTCTCTACCTCCTCCTCCCATGCATCGCAGGCAGATGGGGAATGGGGGTTGCAGTCAGGTCATCACAAATTTCTGCCACTCGTCCCTCAGGGGGAGGATTCTTCACATTCTTCCTCTGCTCCAGCAAGTTGTTCCTCCCATGGGAAGCAGTCTTCCATGAACTTCTCTAACATGAATCCTTTCCATGGGCTGCACTTTGTCACAAACTGCTTCAGGGTAGAACCTTGCCATGGGGTGCTGTCCTTCAGGAACAGACTGCTTCAGTATGGGTTCCCTGCAGGGTCATAAGTCCTGCCAGCAAACCTGCTCCAGCATGGGCTTCTTTCTTGATGGGCCCACAGATCCTGCCAGGAGCTTGTTCCAGTGTGGGCTTCCCATGGGGTCACAGCCTCCTTTGGATATCCACCTGCTCCAGCATGAGATCCTCCATGGGCTGCAGGTGAATATCTGCTCCAGTATTAACCTCCATGGGCTGCAGAGGGACAGCCTCTCTCACTATGGGCTTCACCACAGGCTGCAGGGCAGTGTCAGCTCCAGCACATGGAGCACTTCTTCCCCTTCTTCACTGACCTTGCTGTCTACAGCGTTGTTTCCCTCACTCCACTCTCCAGGTTGGTCTCCCACAGTTTGGTGTTATGCCAGAGGTGGGTATCACCTTGGCCTTGGCCAGTGGTGGGTCTGTCTTGGAGTGAGTTGGCATTGACTCTGTCACACACAGGGGAGGCTTGTAGCAGCTTCTCACAGAAACCACCCCCTGTTACCAAAACCTTGCCGCACAAACCCAATACATTCATAATGGAATTGTTTTGATTGTTTGCATGATTACCTTACAAACGTGTACACCAGAAAATCACCTCAACTGGTATAGACCAGTGTATCATGTATTTGCATCTTCCAAAATACAGACTGGTGAGATCATGTATGTGTTCATCTTTTTTCAGAATGTATTGACAACCATGTTACTAATAATAAAACCACTGAGCTTGTATGTGCTCTGTCAGCATGTTTCATTTACCATGTCACCATTAGCTTCCAAATAAGTTCTTAAAAGTTCTGAAACAGTATGGGCGTTTAATCTAACTGAGCCAAGCCCTGTGCTGGATAGTTCTGGAGGAGGACGTAGCCCCCCAGGCCCCTTCAGTTGAACTACAGATTTTGTTTATTGTGTGATACTTCTCTTGCAATTTTTTTTTTTGATTTTTGGTTTTTTTTTTTTGGTAAAAACTGTATGGTACACCCTCTTTCTTGAGCTTCTTAGAGTGCAGTAGTAGCACACCAAAGCAATAAGCATCTCTTAATGCGGAATAATTGTCCTAAAGTTATCTATGGGAAAGCAGCTGGAACAACTGTTGCCTGCGAGTGGGATTCCCACTTACCAAAGTCAGGAGTGAGATGAAGCCACAATCTTCCCTTCTCTCAGGATGCAGCCTGCAGAAAGAGTGTGAAGATAGGATGTTATTTATACAAGTGACCAGGTGACAACTTCTGTGCCTCCGAATTGCCATCCAGGTGGACGTTTAGTGTTTTATGCAAAAGTAGCCTAATCTGTGATCTTCCAATCACACCCTTTTTAAAGGAGAGCAGTATACACATTTTTCATCTCTTTGACTGTTTAGGCAAGCATCAATAGCAGGCCTACATATTAAGAGGTTTCAAAAGACTTCTGTGTGAGTCATTAGAACAGCGGTTAGGTAAACATGCATCTGTTGTGGTTAACATTTTTTATTTACCACAAGTTTGACTCAGCATCCTTCCCTGACCCTGACTCCTGCATAGTTAATAGCAGGACGGTGTTCACAGAAAAAGAATCTGTCCCTGGGGATGTGCTGTGTTTGTCTGTTGGCATATAGACAATTATTTCTTGCTCATGCGCTTATGTTTAGACTCAAAGCACTCTTTAAAGCTTCTTGTACTCCTGAGTGTCTCTATTTTTAATCTATCACCATTCTATTACCATTCATCTGTCACTATCTATCTTGATGATGCATTGCATGGTGACATGATAAAAAGGTTGAAGATATATCTTGGGCTTATAGAAAAAAAGAAATTTTGTTTCCAGTACAATAAAAATAACCTCTGACTTACTATGCTTATACTAATATCTCTGTATATTTTGATTTTTATTTTGTTTTGGCTTTGCTTATTTATCAGTTACATTAAGAAAAATCATTACATCACATCCCATCTGTATCTGGGGTTCAAGGACTTGTGCACTTTACTTTTCATTAAACTGCATATACGATTCTGACTTGTGAACGACAGATAATGAAAGGTGAAATGAAATGGCTACAGAGGTTTTAGAACTGAATAATTCCTCAACCAAGTTACGCAGTTACTTCAAGTGAAAAATTAACAACGTACTGTGCTTGGCATTTTAATAATGCATAGGAAGACGGGCCCATGTCAGTTTGTTTTTTTTTATTCTGTATTTTTTTCATGTTTTGGCACATAAAGAATCAAGGAAATAAATGGCATGAGATTTATTTAATGCATATGTAATTTTTATGTTTTTTAACAGCAAGATACCTGTATCTGAAACTATCATTTTTATGTTCAAAGTCTAGATATTGAGGGCTTCATATGCTTTAGGTATGGCATTTCTGGGCTTGAACATGAATTTGGAAATACGTCTTCAATAAATCTGTCTCACTATTTGCACAGCTCACACACTGCTCAACTCCTAATAGCAATGTATATTGGCTTATATATATATTGGTATGTATGTGCATGGGTGGTGATGGTGGTAGTACAGTATAAAAGACATTGATTAGTGTTTTAATGAATGCACATCCTATGAATCTATCTTGTTTTCCATTTCTATTTCTCTTTATTTCTTCCCATCCCTTTCTGTCTGGAAAAAAAAAAAAAGCAAAAAAGCTTGTTTTTGTTTCCTTCAGTTCTGCTATTTTCACCTCTCTCTATTTACTCTCTTCTGATGAACCAAATGCTCTTCTGCAGAAATGATACTGGAACTGGAGGGAGAGGTGACAGCCTTCAGTCTGTTGTTAAGTGGCCCTTGCTTATTTGTATCTATCCTTTCCCCCTGCCCTTCTCTCTAATTTTATTTCCCACTTGCTTTATTGTCTCATTTATATCTGTAGCTCTTGTTCCTCTGTCAGCCGTGGATGATTGTGCTTTGTACTTCTAATTCTTTTGAATTTGGGTGGTGACAACAACTGAACACAGAAGTATGGTAGCAATTACTTCACTATCTTAATTCTGCACTGCCTGGAGCACCTGTAGTAGAAGTGTTGATGAGAGCACAGCAGGCATCCAAACTGAGCAGCTTGACACAAAACAATGATTTTAATTTTTGCCTTTCTGATGTTGGGAGGGAGAGAGAAATTGAAACTCCAAGAGTGATCAGAAAACTGGAGTCTGCAAGCTTAACACTTTTTTAAATAATTGTAAGTGGTAAAGTCAACTTCACTTTGTACTATGAAATGGCAGCAAAAAGCTAGTCCTGTTTCAGACCTGTCCTGGATCATGCATCTTCTCTGGATATTTAAGCTCATTAGAAAATTATTTTACTAGGACAAAGAAAGCTTTAAGGACCAGAGTTGGCAACGAGGAAAGCTGACAGGAGGTTTTTCACTATATAAGTACTTACTATGAGAAAATGGTGTGGCAAACTTGATAAAACTGGGTTTGAAATAGTCTTCTGAATATGATTTTGGAATGAAGAGAAGCCTTGTGTGTGTCTACCTCCCAGCTTGGAATGCTTGTTGTACTCTTTACTCCAGGTTAAGTAGATGAGGTGGAAGCGAATTTGGGATGAATGGCACGGAGTTTTGGGGGTTTTTGTTTGTTTTGGGTTTTTTTTTACAAGCAGAATTAGGAGGTCAGGTCTAGTAAAGGATATGTTAGGAATAGTTATTCTTCTAACTGAAAAAATTTATAGAGCTGCTGCCCCTTACTTTACTGAGCTCTCTAGAGTATTGTCCCATCCCAGTGTCACTGGTGCCAACTGTGGCTTTGGTCATTGAACTTGAAATATTTGTGGGGATTTTGTGTGGGGAAGGTCGAGGGTGTGTGTGCAGGGGCGGGGGGCTGAAAAAAACCTTTGATTACTTCTTCCTGGTCTGTTCTTTTATACACCTCTTTTGACTTTACCCATTTTATTTTGATCGCTCACACAATTCCTGCAGCAACGTGGCAGGTTGTCTGTGGGACACCAGCTGACACCAAATGATGGAACAACTGAAAATATTATTCCGGATGTACAGGAATTACTAGAAGAAAGTTTTCCTGATGGTTGTTATAGGCAGTTTTGAAAGAGTGGGAGAAATGCATAGATACGAGTAAATCATGACTAAAAAGAGGTTCTCAGCGCTGTGCAGAGCGTATCTGCATTAATCCTCTTTGGTGAGTATGGACTGGAAGTTTCTGACAGTTAGAAAACATGGCAAAATGCTTTTTATTGTGGGCGCAGGATGGAAGGGGAAAAGGGCATAATTCATTGAGCCAGGGAGTTGTTGGAGTTGCACTGTGCAAAGAAGCAAAAGACTTTATGCCTTTTAAAGCCCATGAGCTGATAATGCTAAGCTTTGCTCAACCTCTTCAGTCTCCCTGCTATGTATAAAAGCAGCTGGGAGCGAGGGAGGCTGCTGGGTACGCTAATCCTGACAGAGGGCTCTGTTCCCCTTCTGGCTGAGAAGGAGAACAGAATGTGAAGGAGTTTTTCTGCATTAGTGACAATAAAAGCAGGTCCCCCAGCTACAACTACAGATTCCTTGCTCTGGTTGTTTCCTTGATTTTGATGAGTCATTTGACCACTTATGTTCTTGCAAGTTGCATTTAGCCAAGTATTGCAACACCTCAAAACCAAACAAATACCTTTGTACTGGCTCTTAACTATGTTTTGCCTGAAATTATTTAGTTCTTTGGCAAGATGCTCTGCAGAACTAAGATTTTGGCACTTTCATTAAATTAAGTGGTTGGAGGACTAAGATGGGGAAACGGGAATGAGACATGTTTGAGTTTTGGGGTCTTCTCTACTCTCTGACTCCACCTTTTGGATTCTAAACCACTAAGCACAAAGTCTATGGAGTTCAAAGACCTTTTTGAGCCTGCTTTAGCATGCCAGTGCGTCAGTGGATGAAACAAAACAAATTATACTTTGACCAACTATAGGCCAACCCTGTGTCAGTTAATGCTCTTTTATACCATATGGAAGGCCTAGATTTGATGCTTCTTTCCAGACTTCTGGCTTTTCAGGGCTTAGTCCTGTTGAGTTGGCCTTGGTCCAGCAAGGCATTTTAATGTGTTTACTTCTGCAAGCTTGGAGGTTCTACATAATTTTGATGACTGTTAAACATGGAGTTGCCTTTTCTTTGTTGGCTTGTCAGGTTGCAGGGCTTTGAAGCAGTTAGTGTTAGAGGGTGTCCATTCAAAAACTGGCTTTGAAGGGGGAGCCTGGAAGGAAGGGCAATAGCAACAAGGAATAATACTAATGAACTTTTTATAGTTTTTCTATTCTGCTTTAAGAAAGGGGAATCAAACTGCCATTTAAACTGAACAGGATACGTTGCACTGGGTGAGACCAAGCCTCGTATCAGAACAATGCATGAGAAAGTAACAAAAGAAACCACAGGATTCTTGAATATGTTAGAAGTAAAAACGTTGGTGGAAGATATTCTATTTGTACAGTCATTGATATTTCAGTGTTTACAAAACACTCTTGAGGTAGTGACTGTAGCACTAGAAATTAGATGTGCTGCTGTTGCCTTTAATGCCAGTTATGTCCTTGTCAGCAAACCTTCTTGCTGCTTGTTAACCTTAATATGTGAAACTGCAGTAGAGCTGCCACTCAGTTCCTACACCTGCTTTAGTCTGACTTTTACATTTAACTGAGCCAGAGAAATGGCGTATTTTGATTTTTTTGTTCTTATTGTCAGGATACTTTCTGACCCATTCAAGTGTGCTACAGTTAGCACTGTGTGCACGCGCAGGCATATACAGTTGTAGTAGAGGACTACCCAATAATGCTCTGCAGGCTCAAATTTGCCTTGCTGACACAATACAGGTTGGGCCATCCAGAAATTAAAATTGGTACACATGTGAGTTTTTAGCTATATAGATAGTTTAATTTACCTGTGGATGTACATGATAGGTCTATTCACAATCTGGATGTAAATATAGCAGGTCACATTTTATTGTATATACACAGTAAAAAAAGGTTGTGGTTTGAGTCACCTTTTATACAATAAAAGCATTTTGCTGGAAGATCATCTTTTAAAGATAAGTGGTACTGAAATTTCATACTTCTGAACCTGCGCGCTGGTTAAGGGAGTTCAAGTAGCAGTTATATTTGATCACTGGGAAAACTTCAGTCTTGCTTATTGTGCAGTATGCTTTATGTCTGGTTATACAGTTTCACAATCTGCACTGTGCAAAATTTTTGTAGTCCATATTCACCGTGCGTGTGTGATGTCAATTCACAATTATGTGTTGCCAAATTATCTGGACTGTGGACTAAGCAGGCCATAGGTCAAAAAATAGTTTAAGTGTGTTGGAGTTGGCATGGCATAGCGCAGCACAGTGCTACAGAAAATCTGGCTTTAATGTTTCCAAAGTCAATTTGGCTCTAATCATGGTGCCACCAGTTTTTCCCGACACAGAACCAAAATTAATAAATGGTTGCTGTACAGAACCATCCTGGACACATGTTCCTGGAATGGGAAGCATTAGGTGGCTCAGCACAGAGGCTTCTGGTCTTCCTGAAGTCAGCTCAGCTTCATCTGCAGTCATTTTTAGTTCTCGTTCTGCTGTGTGTAAGCTGATATTAAAGCTAGTTTAATATTAGGTTTTGAGAAGATATGTTATAGCATAATAAAGCACCATGCAAAAATGTGGACTTGGTTTGGGAATGATACCACATCTGATATGTAAATTACTCCTGTTGGAGCAAAGTGTTTTGCTTTGCTGTTACTTGAGTTGTTCTGCAGGAGACAGTTTGGATCCAGTAATAGTGGTGCTGAGCCAAATATAATAAAATTAAGCCAGTATTCCTGTGTTTTGGGTTCATTCACTCACTCTTAGCTTGAACACAAAATACAGCCTTTGTGTTTAGAATTAATTGTGCTTTATATTGCAGTACTGACTTTTCTAGAGCTTTCAGTTCAAGCGTGAAAGATGGAAGTTGCAGGAGAAAATTCAACCTAAGTGGAATTTAAGGTTAGTGTTTGGACGCCTCTCTTAATTGCTTAGTGTTTCTTATCTAGAGTTGTCAAAGGCTTATCTCAGCGACTTTAGCTGGGTGCTCAATTGTCATAGAAACATTTCAAGTATTACTGCACATTTTAAATTACTCCAATGAACCGAGCAGATATCCCCCACTGGCTCCATTGCAAATGTGCTTTAGCATGCTGAATACTTGAAGGTGACTTCCTATTTTCAGCTTGCACTTTATCAGCAAAGTGATTTGTAACATGTAAAGGTAATTGATATCTCTGCCTGGAGTTTGGAGGCTTTGCATAACTCTATTCCTTGCTGCTAATTAATCCACTAGTCAGTTGCTTCTCATCTGATCGATTCGTATTTCGACGAATCAGTAGTATTCGTCTTTCACAAACTAAGATATTTCCCTAAAGCCAGCAGACATTCTGCTTAAACTCACAGTCTCAAGTGGGATACTAAGTGGAGACTTTGTGTAAGAGGTTCACTGCTGAAATACTTACGGAAGATGAAGTGAGTTCCATAAGCAATCAGCTTTTGGCATTCTTCACCACACCTGTGCTCTCCAATATTAGTATTGGAGGCACCTCTTTCTAGTCTGAACATTGTGAAGCTGTCTATATAGTTATGGCTAAGTGGATGATTTTGTCTTTCTATAGTTGTACATAGTTTGTGCATAGCTTTCAGAACTCTGTTTTGATTTTGCTTTACATTTCTATAGTACTGCTTCAGAGGAATGGCCAGAACATAGAGGTAAAGTTACTCAATTCCTGCATTGTTTCCATAGTCAGCTCACACACTCCACTCCTTTTTTCCTCCTCCTCCTCCTTT